>JBAGKK010300853.1:0-20088 GCA_037177015.1 Euceroptres primus
GGGCAGTCAGGGCCGCCAGACGTTGTTTACATCACGACCCTCTGCGCATTTACTTTTGTACGTTCAGAGACTATATACGCGGTCTTAAATGTTGACATAAGACTGCTTGTTCGAATCGAGGACCGTCTACCCCCGAGCCCGGCCCTCGATCCACCGATGAGTGTATATTGTGTGGAATTGCAAAGAAATTACAAGATTGCATGGAATTGTATTTGATTGCACAGGGTCGCATAGAAATTGCACATGATTGCATAGAAATTGCATAAGGTTCCATGAAATTACATTTGAGTGCACATGATTGCATAGAAATTGCATTAGATTGTACAGAATTGCAAGAGATTGCATGTGTTTTCAAGGAAGTGCATAAGATTGCACCGGATTGCATAGAAATGAATAGAGATTGCATAGAGATGTGCAGGATTGCATAGAGATGCAAATGAAAGCATATAGATAGCATGAAACTGTATAGAAATTACAAGATTTCATAGAACTGCATTTGATTGCACCAGATTGCAAAATTAAGCGGGTTTGCATAGGATTTCAAGGGATTTCCCGAAATTGCATACAGATGCATAGGAATTAATAGAGATTCCATAAAGAATTCACAGAGATTGCAAGATTGCATGGAATTACATGGAATTGCATGAGAATGAACAAGATTGCATAGAGAGTGTAACACCAGATTGCACGAGTAAGTAGCCCCTCGCTAATTGCTTAGCGCAAATCGAAATCAATATTATTTATTCAACTGTACAAATAAACCAGAGGAGATAAATTCTTGCACTGCTCATTAGTTTTGTACGAAGAATTTTTCAGTGATGAGTGTTTCCCCCAAATAAAAGCAAATGTGATCGCCAATACGCCTCTATCTACACATGGGTCATAAAGTCGGCAGGCAAAAGAAGCCAGTGCTTTAATTTTGCACACGACTGAGTCGGGAAATGACGTGAAAATTTAACCCCATCGCAGATCACGTCTCTTCTACATTCATCCTGTTTGTTGCTGCCAGGCACACGCTCCACTTTGTCAGAGTCGCTGCAACGAATTACGAAAATTAATCAACGAGCCATCCATGAGGCTCGGATATTATGTGCCCACCTTATGCTTATATCACGAACAAGCGCAATCGTGCGTTGACGGGGAGACCCATCCGATTATTCGGCTGAATGATCGCGCAGTTTTCGTAGGACTTAATTTTCCTGATTGGCTTCGTTCTTCGTTCATGATGGTCAAAACCTAATCCCTCGATCTTCCGGACTGGCAGTCTTCGATAAATTACGTCAATTTTTTTTCGCGCATTTTTAACTCCCTCACTATTTCCATTCTGCTTTGTCATACATTTAACCCCTGGTTAAAAAGTCAATGACTCCAGTTTACTTTTCCGTGAATCAATCGCCGTTGAAGGGGATGTGTAATTCAGTAGTTTTCTATATGATGTCGCAGAAAAAGATTTATATTTCAAATAAAGGTGAATAATTTCCCACTTCAGATTTAATAACAAAAAAAAAATGGTTATGTCAAATGCTTATTTATAATTTTAGAGAATAAAATAACAAAAAAATGGTTATGTTAAATGCTTATTTATAACTTTAGAGAATAAAATAACAAAAAAATGGTTATGTTTAGTGCTTATTTATAATTTTAGAGAATAAAATCTCAAAGAACTAAAGTTCTTTTGACTTACTACTAATAGTTTACCTTTACTACTAATAGTCTTGTGTACAATATTGATTTACCGAGACTGGGCGATAATTTTTCCCCAGCTTAGGAAAAGCTTGAACCGATAAAAGCGCATAATTCCATTACGTACGGATAATTACGCATGTCTATAGTAGTTTAATCATATCGGCAAACACGTTGAAAAGAGCACCAGTTCAAAAGCCTCGCAATAGGCATGAGGTGTTAATGATCTTCTATTATTCTCTATCCGACGGTGACTGGAATACCCTTGTACGCAATGGTATTTCATATATTAGATTCGTAAACCCAGCTCCATGGGAAACATGTTCCATGTACACCTATTATTTTCATTCACTGCATATTGAGTACCTCCACGATATATTGTGGTCTATTGTTATCGCGTTTCCATGTTAACAATTTTCCTTTTTTTACATTTGCCACAAATAGTCTTTGAATGCACAATTAATTTAGTGCGTACTATGTTCGTAAAGTTCAGAAAGTTCATAAAAAGTACATAAAATTCGGATAAAGTCAATAAAAATTAGAGATGCCTTAAATACATTTATTATAAAGACATTTAAAGGTAAAACGATACAAAAGTAAATATTCAGAGTTGGACTTGTAAAAATTATTAATTAAAAATTCAGAGAGCTAGTATAAAGTTCGTTCGTTTCAACTAACCTTTCGCAGGTTTAAAAATTGCAACACTGTATACTGAAGTTTGAATTTGAAATTCATCAGAATTGGAAATGCACAATGGTCAAGAGACAAATGAAAATTTTTAACATAATTATGAACATAAGGTGCTGCACAAAGGCTAAGTTGAAGGCGGTTACCTCGAAGGGTCCTTAAAAGCAATTAGCCCTCGTGCAAACTTGTTCCTTCCTGAATCTTTATTACCTAGATTTGAAAGAGACATTTTATTGTTTTTGACAAAAACCCACTTTAATATTTAAAACCTTGTTGAAATCTTAAACAGTTATTCCGAAAATAGAAATATATGTATTCAATATTACTTATACAACGTCAGAACAATAGTATTAAAGTAGATAGGTAGTTTTTAACCTATCTAATAGGTTAACTTATTCAATAGATTCCTATTAAGGACATCGGAAACTTTCGATGATTGGATGTTTCATGCTGTATGGGATAATTTAAAGAAAAAATTAATTTAATTAATAAGTTTGGAGGGAATGAATATTCCCCAAATTCTATTTTCCCTTATCATTATTTTACCTAAATTCGTTTAACCGAAAAACAATTTATTATAATTTTGATTTCTCCTATAATTGTCAATGTATCTAAGTTTTATTTTTCCAAATTATCGTTTGCCACAATTTTTATTTTACCGAATAACGATCTGCCATAATTTTTATTCTTCAGAATTACTGTTTTCCATAATTTCTATTCTTCCGAATTATCATTTGTCATAATTTTTACTCTTCCGAATTACTATTGGCCATAATTTTTATTTTTCCGCATTACCATTAGCTATAATTTGTATTCTTCCGAATAACCGTTTGTCAAACTTTTTATTCATCCGAATTACTATTTGCTATAACTTTTATTTTTCCGAATTACCATTTGTCATAAATTTCATTCGTTCTAATTTGCATTTAACCTAATTTCTATTTTTCCGAATCACCCTGTGCCATAATGTGCATGTAACATAAATTTTATTCTTCATAACGGAAGTTCCGGATAGTGAAGTTGGCGCTGCACAAAATAGGCGCGAAATTTAAATTGCACATGCATTATCTGAATTTCCATTGGTCAAATTTAAATTTCACGCGTATTTTGTTCAGCGCCATCTTCACTAAACGGAACTTCCGTTATGAAGAATAAAATTTATGTAACACATGTAACATAAATAAATGTTTGTTTGATTCAAAAAAATTCTTTATTTGTCCTTATTTATTTCATCTAAATAAATTTTTATTTAGATCGAATAAATCTTTTGTTTAAATTAAATACAGTTCTTGTTTGCTTTAAACATTTTTTGTTTTAAATGAAGTAAATATTTTGTTTTTTAAACTTTATTCAATTTTATAAATAATTTTTACAAATTTTCAACTTCATGGTTAAGAAGTGTTAAGTGTAAGACACCACTTTTTTTAGACTACCTGTTGCCAATGTGCGGGATACGTAACGACAGTACTGTAACATGTTTCAGACGCCTTTGTATTCAGTATGCTTGTAATCTTTATTGTGAGAAAGATCCTTCTGCGCTATTAGTGTTTTTTCGAAGGAACTATTGTATGCGGATTATAATTTTTGTTTAAATCAAAAATTTGAATAAACTCAAATGAATTTAATTTAAGCAAATCCTTTATTTAAACCAAACAAATTTGTACCAAACAAATTATTTATTTCGATTACTAAGGTAGATATTTTTCATTTATTAAAATGAAATAAATATTTTGTTAATTGAAATAAAAAATTTATTTCTTTGAATAATATATCAAACAAATTTTTTTGTTTGATTGAACCAAATCTTTTTCAGAGTGATTGCAAATTAGGACGAATGAAATTTATGAGAAATGGTAATTCGGAAAAATAAAAATTATAGTAAATAGTAATTTTGAATGAATAAAAAGTATGAAAAACGGTAATTCGGAAGAATACAAATTATGACAAATGGTAATTCGGCAAAATAAAAATTACAGCCAATGATAATTCGCAAGAATAAAAATTATGACAAATGGTAATTCGAAAGAACAGAAATTATGGAAAACAGTAATTCGGAAGAATAAAAATTATAGCAGATAGTCATTCGCGAAAATAAAATTTAGGGCAAGTGGTAATTTGGCAAAATGAAATTTAGGTGCACTGACAATTAGAATATATAAAAATTATATTAAATTCTTTTTCGATAAAATAATCGTTAGGGAAAATAGAATTTGGGGAATATTTATGCGCCCCAATAAGCTTCTCCAGATACATCCAAAAAATAGAAATTGTACGACTTTTTTCTAACCAAATGCGACTATTTTCTCAAAGAAATCCATTTTATAATAATATTGATCAATTTTTTTCTTGAAATAAAAGACACCAAGATAATTTTGGAATGAAATCTAGTATTAAAATGATGCTCATGGCCCACTTTGAGAACAAAGATATCAACTGACAAGTGTTACATTTTAATGCAAGGCGCCGGAAGCTTATTCGCGTTTTCGCTACATTGTTGCAATACAGCACTCTCTCAACGGATCTTTAACCGAGAACAATCTCTGCATCGGAATTCCTGCAGATTTACCGACCGACTCTACGTAGCATAACGATTTTAGTTGCTGGCATGGATTTGTATTCTGGAATGCGCACCGGAGCTTGAGGAAGGTACTTTGCCGATATTCCGCCCGTTTGAAGACATTCTCGCGTTGTGGGCGCGATTTCGGCGAAACGTTGCTAGATTTGCGTAGCATGCGAATCGAAAAGCGACGTGGAAGGAAGATTATCGTCTCGACGAATATCCATTCGCATTTCGTACGATTTCAACCGAAGAAAACGCGTCACGACATTTTGTATGCGCCGTCCATTTTCTTCCCTGTTTTCCTTACAGGCCGTGCCACGACGCTCCGTGAAATATTAATGCAAATTTTGAGGACCTCGGCGCGTTTCGCCGCTTCTTTGTCTGAAAAATACGTCCCTAAGAGATATATCCCACGCCTGCGTGCGCTAGAAATACTGCATTTACTATCTACCGTTCGGCGCTCATAAAAGTTTCCTATCCACTCTTACATGAGGCGAAAGAGACTTTGTTCTTTCCTCGCTCGATGGGCGGAAGCATCCAGGAGCGCTTCGAAATACTTGAGATTCGATTTCTTTCCATTTCCACTTCCAGTTGGAATGATATTCATGAAAGAATTTTAAGTCACTTTGCCTTTTATTTTATTTTTACGATAAAATTCTTTTCCATATTTTTCAAGGTGATATATGCAGATATTGAAATCAACTAGAAGCCAAGAACACAAAAAATCCTAAGGTATCATTTTAATCTGCAGCAAAGTGAGAACTCGAAAAACAAAAAACTGTGACAATAAAATAAATTATCCACTTCAGATCTAAATAATATTGCTGCAGATTAAAATTAATATCCCTTGATTTTCTGTGAAAAATTACTCATATTATTTAGTTTGGTTTGTGTCGGATTTCAATTTCTATGCAATCTCTGTGCAATCCCTTGTAATTATGCAATCCCGTGCAATTTCTATGCAAGCCCATGCAATCTTGCAATCTGTATGCAATCCTATGCATTCTCTATGACATCCCTTGTAATCTTGCAATCCCATGCAATCTTGAAATTTCTATGCAATACTGTGCAATCTTGATGCAATTTTTTGCAATCCTATGAAATTTTGCAATCTGTATGCAATCCCATGCTATCTCATACTAAGTAGTGCAATTTCTATGCAATCTCGTGCAATACCATGCAATTCTATGCAATTTTGCAATCTGTATGCAATCTCATGCAATTCCATACAATCTTGCAATATCCGTGCAGTTATGCACAGAGTTTTTTAAATTCATGATGGAGATTTGTATTGACCTTCTGGTATTAAATTAATTGGCGTTTCTTTATGTGGACTTTAGGCTCCAATAATAAAAAACTGTGTGTTTTAATCAAACGTTTCGACTCATATTGGAGATCTCTTCAGTGATTTATTTCTAAACAAAACCGAAATTAAATTTTCAGCAATATACTTTTGATACAGATAACGATGAAGAAAAAAGTATATAATTATAGAAATTAAATTGCAATTATAATCTTATTTCTTGTAGCAGTTCTTGTTTTTAAATATATATTTTGTATAAGAAGCTGTTCAAGTATTTGTAACGCGATTGTGAGAAGGATGGAAATTTGATTTTCGTGCAACTGAGAGAGAGACAGGAATATACCAAAAGCGTTACGTAATACTTGAACGGTCCCTAATCAGGTTTATGATAATCAATTAATCAATAGCAATAAATCAAATGTAATTAGTTGCAATTAATTATAATCGATTCACGACCAATTATTAATTAATTAATTAATCATTTATAAAGTGTAACTTAATAATATGAAAGCGTACTGAAACACAATGTAGATAATTATAGGAAAAATATAAAAAATTTTAAATCTCTTTTTAAACATTCGTAGAATAAAGTGAATGAATTTGCTACTAATAAACAATGTAGAAATGTATAGAATTAAAATATTACCAATAAAATTAACTTCTTAAAGATTTTTTATAAAGTTTACAATTGTAAAAGAAACATTTTTTAAACGTTCTGCATAAAAGGTATGTAATTGAAAAAAAAATAAATTAAAAAAAAACATTATGATATCAAACTGTGTATGTCTCATCAGTTATACATTTGTTTATTATATAAACGAAAATTAAAATAGAAGTATATAAATGGAATCGATGAAAATTACAATCACAGTAAATCGTGGGATATTATTTTAATCTGCAGCAATATTATTTTCATCTGAAGTGGATGATATATTCTATTGTCAGTCTTTTGTTTTTCGAGTTTTCATTTTGCTGCAGATTAAAATGATACCTTGAGATTTTCTGTGATATTATCCAGAATTTGTCGAATCTCATCAGTTATATGTACTCCCATATGAATCAAAACGTTTGATTAAAAAACACAGTTTTTTATACACAAAAGCCCACATGAAGAAATACCAATTAATTTCGTTCCATTTTTTTCCTGTTTACCTAGAAAAGAAAAGTGTGAAGTTTCATGACGATACAAATTTTTTTGATCTTCCACAAACCCAAAATAAGTGAAAACCCCCCAAAAAACTCGGTTTTTTCGATTTATTCGACAAATATTAGTCGTATCGAAAAAATATTAAGTATATGATGTTGAGAATAGAAAAAAATACGTCTTTTGTGTTGAAAGAGTTTTTCGATCAAACCAACCCTTCTCGAGAAAAATATAAAAAATGGGAAAAGAATGTGAAATTTTATATTTTTGGTTTTTAAAGATGGGGGCGTATTTTTAATCCTAATTACTAGTAAAACCTTTAAAAAGTATAAAATAACTTTTTTTGACCCCTAAAAAGTTAAAATAGTCAGCTTTGGGTCATTTTTAAAAATTTTCTAAAGTGAATTATTTTTTTTTAAATAATTTATATACAGTAATTTTTTTAAAACGTAATTTCCTTTGTTGCGATTAAATATGAAATAAACAATGTTCAGTAGGGTATATCGTAAAATACGGACTTTAGAAAACGAAAATCCTTGACGTGCCACGTTTTTCCTTTTTATCTAAAATCGAAGTTTGCATCCGGACAAAGACAAACGACTCTCCCGGTCGGAAAATGGAAAATGATGCTTGAACATTGTTTATTTTATATTTATTCGTAACAAAGTAATTTGCAATATTAGGGTAAGTGCACTGGTCTCCGGATACGTATCAGTGGTCAGACGAATATTTATTTTCTCTGAATAAAATTGTTGTAATGTTATAAAAGTTTTGTCATATGAAAGAAATTGGCATTTATTTTCTAACCTTTTTTTTGACAATTCGTAAATTGTTTTACTTTTTTATGTATGAACTTCCAAAAGTAGTCCGATCATAGAATCGTAGTCCGATCACCGGTACGTTTACCCTATATAGCGTTTCAAAAAAATTGTTGTATATAAATTATCGAAAAAGATTAATTCACTTTAGGGAGTGCCCATTAATTACGTAAGGGTCATTTTTGACATCTTAGACTTAGACCACTCTCTCTCCCATATAAGATTTTATCTATAGTAAATGCATGTTACTTTAACATGGGCGTAAGAGTTTGTTGACCCTCTTCCCAAAAAAAAGCTTTACTTAATTACTGGACGCTCCCTTAGCAAATTTTTAAAAGTAACCCAAAAATGACTATTTTGACGCTTCATGGGTAAAAAGTTGTTTATTTTCTAAGGGTTTTACAAATAATAAAGTTACAAAATGCGTCCCCATTTTTAAAAGCAAAAAAGAAATTCACACTTATACCCAGTTTTTGTATTTTTCTCGAGAAGAGTTGTTTGGATCGAAAAACTCTTTCAACATAAATATTTACTTTTTTATCCTCAACATCATACATTTAATAATTTTTCAATATGACTAATATTTGTGAAGTAAATCGAAAAAAACGTGTTTTGGGGGGTTTTCACTTATTTGGGCTTTGCGGAGCATCGAAAATTTTTTTGATCATAATGAAACTTCACACTGTTTTATAGGTAAAGAGGAAAAAATGGCGCCTAAGGGATTTTCGTTTCCTGAAATTCGTATTTTACGCTACGCCCTACCACTCAATCCTTTGCTATCTTGCAAATCCATGCAATCTTGCAATTTCTGTGTAATTTCTATACTCAGAAAAATGTCTGGTTAAGTTAACCAGAATTTTAATTAAAATATACCTTCACTATTTTTTCTGGTCACTTTAACAAAAAAAAAAACAGTAACTGCATATTTAATCAGAATTTGGTTAGTTTTTTTTTTGTGTATGCAATCCCATGCAATCCCTTGCAATCTTGCAATTCCAAGCATCCAGGAGTGCTTCAAAATACTTGAGATTCAATTTCTTTCCATTTCCACTTCCATTTGGAATGATATATTTTATCTTTCTAAGCCACTTTTGCCTTTTACTTTATATTTACCATAAAATTCTTCACCATATCTTTCAAGGTGATTTATAGATATGGAAATGTTCTAGAATCTAAGTTGAATTCTGCATATTATTTAGTTTGCTTTTGTGTTCAGAAAGTTTGGCCACACTTGCAAGTCGAACGAGATTGAGTAGTTGAGAATTTCCCCTGATGTATATGTATTCCCTAGTCCATTGTACAAGAGACACTCGAAAGTGATCTTGGCATTACGAAACAGGTGTACTGTGGGAGTACGTGTCGACTATAGGAATGAAGACGTCTGGTTTTAGAAGCTGGGAACTATTGCTGGACCAGCGATAGTGCTAACTTGGATAAAGTTCAGCCAAGTTTGCCGTTTAAGTGAGCCAAAGGAGAGATGTGTCTTTGGCTCGCGGCTTATGCAGTGCTTCGAATGAAATATGCATGTACAAGGTTAGGAGTACAATTTTCGTTGAAAATAGTCCTGTGCTATCCTTTCACGTAGAAGGAAAAGTTCTCGGCGCACAGAAAAGAAAGTACGCTCCGTTACCCAGCGGGACATTTCAGACAAAATCTCTTCCTTCTTTCTCCCTTCATCTTTTTGCGGTCTCGAAACACGTGGCGCTTTTCAGCTATCATAGCTCGTTTCTTTGGAACTTATATCAGTGAAATTAACATTCACTCGAGACATTAAAGTTGTTATCGTTCTGGTATATTTTATCGGACGCAAAGTACTTCAAAAATTCAAAGCGATACTACATCCTGAGTTCCTGTGCTCGTAAAGATTTTGCAGCTTTATACATTGCTCATTTCATTTCGTATTTTATTTTGTTTTGTCCGGACATGCAGATAAAGTCGATTTCTTGATAAGTGTAATAGACTCTTCTCTTGCGCAGCTTTTAATGTTTCAGATTGTAAGCGTTTGATATCGGAAGAACATTGTATCATACTATATGTTAATTAAAAGATAATGTTTCATTGTATTATTAATAGCCAGCAAGCATTTTGTAGGTCGCATTCTATAATTAAGATGTTAAAAGATTGAATTAAATGGTTATATTACGAGGGATGATATAAAAGCTGTTTGACATTAACGCAGTTATTAAGAGACCACTTGACATCTTGGTGACAATTTTATATTGGAATAGTTCTTTTAGTTTGAAAAATATTTGTTTAATAGGATAATAGAAATGAAAGGAAATATCAATTAAGTTTAAAATTTCATATGGTCGTTGTTTTCCATTTATTCCTTAAGCATCCTCCTTTGGCTGTAATGATGGTTTCCTGCATCAATTTTCTTTATCCGTCTGCTTCATAACCGATACGTCCTGTCATTTTAGAAAGGAATGTTTTAAATTCTGTTTTATTTCCTATACACGTGGCAATCAAACGAAGAATGCAGAACGACAGTTCCATTCTTTAGTAGCAGTGGCATCCAATAGAAATCGAGATCCCCATCCAAGAAACAAAAGGTAGGAGATCGATTGTCCCTTTTGTACCCTTTAAATGTCACGTGCTGGCAAATAAAGAACGACTCGCCTTCTGGTAATGAGTGTTTCAATTTACAAAGGGTGCATGTGTGTGATTGCATTAAAATTGTCCGCTGTCTCTTTAGGTTCAGTGAGCATATCATCTTCTTTTTATACAGCTCTATAAATGCTTCCTCTTCAAATAAATGGTACACAGTGTTATTATACTCAGAATGGAATGTTTGCTCTTTAACAGATGATAATGATGTTTGCTTCAATAAACCAATCGTTTAAAAAAAGAGTTTAAAAAGAAGTCAAGTAAAAACTTGAGATAAAAATTTCAGAACTCCAAGCATATTATTATATATTAGATGACTGTTTGATTTCACTGATCTTGTGGAATGCTCATGACTCCGAGGATACAGATGATTGTAGTTGACTGCGATTAGCAAGCATGTCGCGTGTGCAAGAGAACTCAAGCATACCGTTATAATTCTGAACTCTCATCTTGACCAAGGAGTGCTAGTAAAATGTTGTTCAGCGAAGCATGACTAGCATTTCACTAGCATACTGTCGGATATCATCGTCGTTGAAGCATTACATGTATCTGCTTGTTCTAGTTGTCATCAAGGCACAATGAGGAAAATGAGTGAATCTTGTACAATGTACTAGAAGTTTTGAAAATAAACCCTCTTTCTTTCTTCTTAGAACCATTCCATATTAGATCAGTAGAAAGTTTTATTTGAAGATAAACTAAACAACTTATAAGTTTATAAGCAAATGTATAGGAAGATTTCTAATCACATATTCCAGTTACCGACATGAAAAACCTTCGATGGTTTGTGACCGTTAAAAGGGTTCTGTTCCATGCTGAATTCTTTAAACTTTTTAAATTTTCTCCACATCCATTTCGTATAGTTTAGAGGAAAATGATTTTAGCAAGAACATAAACCCTCGAAGCTTCGCCATGTTGGTGAATGTCGGTAAGAGGAATCTGTGTTAGAAATCCCCGTCATCTACTGATACAGCTAAATTGGAATTGGTCAGATCACACTAAAACGCAAGTGGCAAAAGTTAGTCGCACTGAGAAAAGAGACATTGAAGGTAGAAGTAAAATACTCCAGTAAAGAAAGCGCAAAGATGAAACTGCACAGAAGCCCCGCGGGAACTTATTATCTTATCAGACTCGTCTGTAGATGGTTGATCTAAGTCTCGCTTGAGTTACGTAGGTAGTCCTGCCTCCAGGAACCACCCCAAAAATAAGTTTAGATATCACTCGGGAAACTAGAAAGAACGAGAGATCTCTCTCGACATGAATCCTATGTGATTGGGGAGATATCCCGGAGCTTTAGTTTTTCACAAGAGACTGCTAACGATAACGGCACTTCATGATGTGTACGACTGTAATAAGTAGTATATTGTCAAGTACAAGTGGAATTGTACGAGAGATCAATTACTCGTGTAATATGGCCACAGTAAAAAAAGAGTACTCAAAATTGTTACAGCTTAACATGGTTTGGATTAAATTCAGTAAAAATTGTCTTAATTTAAGCAATATTGGTATAAAATTAACACCACGTTATCTAAATTTCAGAATTGAATAATATACAGTCGGACCTCCACCATGTCATAATTTCGGGGGGAGTTATTACTTGATGGAGGTAGTCCGGAGGGGAAATTGGAAGTTGCGCAGCAGGAATTTGCGCACACACGTATGTATCCATGTGTGGGTGTAAACTATCTGCGCAAACGCCTTCTAGAGAGTAGGGGCAAACGATCGAGACTAGTAGCGGGGAATATGATATGGTGGAAGCTTACGTGGTGGAGGTCCGACTGTACACACTCTATAAACTCTCTAAATCTGAATTACCCGCGTGGAAAAAGCAACCATGGAAAAACTCACGAAAACAATGGGACAAATCATGAGCATGTTTTCACCAAGTTTTTGCATGATTTACCTCTATTTGCATTTACATGATTTGCATCTATTTACAAAAATATCCTAAGTTCGATTTTCAAAAAGTCACCAATTACTTTGTGTCTTCCAACAGGGCGTCTAAAAGAAAAACAAAAGTTTCTTTGATTTCGAATGACACCCCTTAAGAAGCTTCCATGTAGTGAACAAACACTTGTGGATTTCTTGAAATTTTTTGGAAAACGTTGACAACTGTTAAATGCAATTTCGGCTTAAAAATCTTAAATTGACCTAAAGAAACAAATAAAATTGGAAAACTCAACCTTAAATTCACCCTTAAACGTGAAAGATCACCTCTTATAAAAAGTTAAAAATCAATTTTCAAATCTTGATAATTTTTCGAGGATAATTATTGACTAATATAATTATTAGGGACAAATAACCTCCAGACATCGAATGAAAAATGTTACGTAAAATATAGTTGTGAAAAACACCCTATTTAGTCAAAAACTACCCCCTATGAAGCTAAACATTATGTCCGAAACTGCATTCAATTAATGTATTTTCAGAGAAACTACGATTTTTTTTGTTTAGGGGTTGTTTAACGCTCTTGGAACAATTGTAAACGTTTTCCAAAAAATCCACAATTGCTTTTTCACTACGTGGAAGCTTACTAGGGGGTTTCCTTAGAAAACAAAGAAACTTTTTTTTTAATTCGCCCTATTCTCCCATGCATGGTTTCATCAATCTTGTTCTAAAATTGATGAAACCATGGGAGAAGTTTGGCAATAACTTGCTGACTGTAGCCATGGTTTAGTTATACTTCTATATATCGACAAAAATATCCTATAAGTTCGATTTCCAAAAAGGCTGACTAAAATTGCATGATAATTGGATAAAGAGAGGATATAAATTGTTCTAGAATGTTAAAAACATATTTTGTTGCTTCGTCCATGATTAACTCGTAAGTCTTATAATTTAGAAGTTATAAGGGATATAAGGTTATATGGAATATAGACATGAGCCATGGTTCACCCATGCTACGGACAAAATCATGCAAAAACTTGGTGAAAACATCCGCATGATTTTTCCCATGGTTTTCGTGAGCGTGCCCATGGTTGCTTTTTCCACGCGTGTAGTCATAGTCAAATTTCACTAATTTATCAGTGACTCGATTCTAGTTATGGCAATTAGTAGAATTCTACTGACAATCAGTGGAAAATCACTGAAATTTCAGTGATTTCTATTGGTAAATCAGTAAGTTTTATTGTAAATATAATAGTGTAATTCAGTAGAAATCTACTGAAATTTCAGTGATTCCACTGATTGTCAATGGAATTCTTCTAATTGCGATAGCTAGAATTGAGTCCTGCTAAATTAATGAAATTTGAGTACAATCTTAAGCAATTTTTTGCAATATTGTGCAATTCCGGTGCAATTTCTATGCAATACTTATGGAATCTCCTGCAATCCTGCAAACTCTGTCCAATTTGAATGCAATCCTGCAAACTCTGTCCAATTTTTTATGCAATCCTATGCAAACTCGTGCAATTTTAAGCAATCCGTCGAGTCCTCTTCAATCCCATGTAATCTTGCAATCTGGTGTACACGAAAAATCCAAGAAATTAACTCCACGGAATTATATTTTGTGAAATTTTATTTTTTAGAATTGCAAGTGACCGTTGGAGTAAAAATGATATAAAACGATGGGATCTTTTGAGTTTCAATTGATCATTTCCCAATGGTTTGAAGATCTAGTGACCTTGTTGTGCAAATTAAATATGGGCATGCTTTCGGGACAGCATAGAGTAAGCTGGTGGGGTTTTTCTCCTCAGAGAGCAGCATTTTCGTGGCAAAACCTCTGGTGCTGATTAAATTAATTGTTACCGTCGAGAGGATAATCGTGGTCTTTTGCTACACCGCGGGTATCATGGAGGCGAGTGCTCTTTTTGTTCATGCTATATATGGGTAAGCTCGATGCGACGCCAGTCAACGCGACGCGATGCACATCGCGGTTTTGCGACCTTCGTCCCTCGCCTCTATCACGCTTTACAAATGCTGATTAACGCTTCATTAAATCGCGGTTAAACACCGCTCTTGTACGAAGAACATTTGTTTGAAGAAAATTATACAATAACGAGTTAAATTACGAGTATTATCTTCAGAGCATTTCATTTCACTGGTTTTGCTGACAAATTACCGCCAATCATTATATTTGTATAACTGGTATGAAAGTCAGGAAACTGGAATGATATAAAATACAGAGTAAAAGTTGTGTGCATTACGTATGAATAATAAAAGAACACGGAAGCATCCTTCGACTTAGAATCTTCATGTCCAAATAATTTCGCTTTTAGAGCAGCGATAAAAAGCAAAGCAGTGAACCTTTTAAAGTAGACCTAAGTATATTGCCACAGCTGAAGTAACATAATTTAATAATTTTCAAATTCTCTATCCTTGCAGTGGCACTTTTTTGCAACATTAAATTAAATAATTGCAGCAAAAGTAGAAGCCTTTAAAGCTGAATTTTATCGCATTATCGGGGAATGGTGCACTACAATAGAGTGCTTTTTGATAGCATTTAATTATAGTTACAGTGGGAGTGAAGTAGTCATTTCTTTTTTCTCCCTCGCATTTGCATGAAATAAAAATAGATTTCGGTATTAACCTGAAACTGTTCTTTAATAAAGGTATTCATTGTTAATCGACGTGATGAAACGTGCCAAATTACAGGAATCGTCCATCAAATTTTATATTTTCATTTTTAATGATTTTTCATGCTCAGCGAGTTTCTGATGAAGCTTAATAAATAATACACAGCTATACCATCTAGATTATTCGAATTGGTCTCTTGAACTGACTAAAGACTAAATGATTAACTTTAACTGACTTTGCAGACCATTCACTGATACGGGAGAAAACCACAATCGCACCCAAGTTAAAGCTCGTTTTAAACCAAGTTCCTTGACCTCTGTGTCAAGTTTGTCCTGTCCTGCACGGAATGTCCTGTCCGCCCGCCCATTTCAAAGCTAATCCCTTACATTAGCTCTGCTGTCGGACGATTCCTATAGCCTCACACCACTTAACCATTTGAATAATCCGACGGATTGGATAAAACGTAAATGTCCCTTTTCAGGCATACACCTCGCATTATTCATTCGCACTTGTTATACTCTTAACATAGATTCGATTACCTGCATCCGCGGATTCCACTTGACGTGTACGTTAACAAGGTTGCTTCAGATTTATGTTCAGTATCAATCTTATAAAAGCTGAGTAAAACTGAAAATAACAGGATATCGAATTTGTGTTCAGTTTTACTTTTTTCATGCGATTGAAGTTCTGAACGACATTTTTATTTGGTTTCATTTTAAACTCTTTATTCTAAAATATTGGTTTATTTAAAGAAACTAATGTAATGATAAAAAGCTCATAATGGTTCTCTCTATTTTGTAGTGAAACAATATTTTAAGATAAATTTGAGTTAAGAAAACAAATTTCGTTCATTTGAACGTTCAAAACTTCAGATTCATACTTTTTTCTACCTGAATTTTGGTGAAGACATGGGAATGACAAGTCGGTAAAGACCATAGATGATTCCTGAAATAGGTTGTTTGAATTATTACTAAGGGGCCAACTTCAAATGGTCTTTACTGAAAGGTTAATTACTTGGATTTTTCGTTAACACCAGATTGCAAGGGATACCATCCAGCCTAGAGATTGCATATGAGTAATTCTCCTGAAAACGACTTTTCGATGTTCTGGTTAATTTTTTTAACACTATTTATTTTAAATTGTTGAGAATTAACAGAGTGGTCAGTGGGCCCGCAAGTGATACCAGAAGAAACTTTTTATTCGATTCCCATAAGCTGAATTTATGGGGGAGCTTGAAATCTGTCATATCTGAAGCCTTTTTGCCGTGTCTCTACACAAGAAAACATTGGTGTAAATTTTGTTGCATCTCATTTTGAATAATGTAAAACAATTAAAATTTGCATTGTGCTTTCCTTTGTTTTTAAGTTTAATTTTTGTTGCAACTCAATTTGCAAAAAATTTGGCGTTAAAATGAAGACCATCACCGTTTTACTGTGTAACACGATTTTTAGCTTTTGCGGCGTTTTTTTATTGGAATTTCCCTGTTTTTTAAATTTATGAGTTTATGTTTTAGCTAAAATTCGAATTACTTGAAAAGTTTCTAGAACAAACCCTTCTTGTCAATAATAGCGTTAGAACTTTGTCTTTAGGTTTTTGTCAAAATAGCATTATATTGAATTATCTAGTTTTAACAAGCCTTAAAATATCTTAATAAAGCTTTATTATGCACGAAATTAAAGTTCAGACCTTTTAAGTTTATTTTCCACCCATATTAGTTATACATATTGTAAAAGTTTGTTTACAAAGAATAATTGAAATTATTATTTCGGAGCGAGTAAAAATTCCGTGTCATATCCGAAGCCACTTGTTTTTTAGTGAAAAAATGATCATTTTAATGTTACCACTATAATACAACCTAACAAGTGTCTGTATATTGAAGCGATTTACCAAGAAATTGCGTAATTCCATCACGATGTTTCATAACCTTAGAAAGTTGCACCCAGGGGATGCAAAACTACCCCTAAAGAGAACCTTAAGAGAAATTTTTTTGGCTCTCAATATGAAATCACTTTTTTGGATCCGAAGTAACAACTGTGCAAAACGAATTTGCTTAATACCAAAATACTGTAGTTTTTACTTCTTGAGATGTACCGCTACGACTAAAAGGGTTGTAAAATACATGTTTTTGGACAATAATTTTGCAAAACTCACCTCACTCATGAAGGTCGTATAAATTGATTTCATGAAAAGAAAATTTTGAAATCGAAAAACTTCTTTTCACAAAAGTCTAACTGGAAAGGTCCCTTTTAGGAGAATCATCCATACATTTAATTATACACAAATTGCAAGATTTCAAGGGGATTGCACAGAGATTGCACGGGATTGAATACAAATTGAAAGATTGCGTGGGATTGCATAGATTATGGACAGAGATTGCAAGATTGCTTGGGATTGAATAATGTTTCACCAGATTCCATGAGATTACACGGGATTTTATGGGATTGCACAGAGATTGCAAGATTGCACAGAGATTGCAAGATTGCACAGAGAGTGCACAAAATTGCAAGATTGTATAGAGAGTGCACAGAGATTGCAAGATTGCTTGGGATTGCATAGAAATTGCAAGTTTGTACGGAATCCCACCAGATTATATAGCATTGCATGGAGATTGTTCAAGACTCCATAAGATTGCATATAAATTGCACAGACAGTGATTACAAGATTACATACACACTTACCCAGTAAATCGTGGGACATTATTTTAATCTGCAGCGATATTATTTTGATCTGAAGTGGATCATTATTCTATTATCAGTCTTTTGGTTTTCTATTTCTCATTTTGCTGCAGTATAAAATAATACTCAGAGATTTTCTGTGTAAATAGTGCACAAAGATTGCAAGATTGCTTTGAATTGCACAGGTATTGCAAGATTGCACGGGATTTCATGAGATTGCGTAGGATTGCACAGGATTGCACAGAGATTGCATAGTGAGTCCACAGAGATTGCAAGATTGCTTGAGATTGCATAGAGATTGCAAAATTGCACGAAATCCCATCAGATTGTATGGGATTGCACTGGATTGCATAGAAATTGCACAGGAAATCGATTACGTAACTTTTTCCACTTCCCACTTCTCATTTTTCACATGCACTGTAAAAAAAGGTTTGTTTTAAGCCAAAACTTGGGCTTAATTCAAGCTGTAATACTTTTAAGACCAGAGAAAGAAGGATAGACCTATGCACTATACATGGAAACATAGCGCTGAAAACTAGCTGTGACATATTTTCCTGTGTGGCATTTTTGTCTCAATTTACATCGCCTGTCATTGCTGAGTTTTTAAAAGACACAGATGAATTTTATGTGACAAGAAGAATAGAATGTTCGTGCTTACACTTGTCAAGATTGTAAAAAGAACTGGTGATGATCTTTTTCAGGCCCTGTGCCTTTGTATTTTAGTAGATTGTGTGGATTAATATTCATCATTTGAAAAAACACCAAACGTATTTTAGACAAGGCGAAAACGGCGCTTTCGTAAGAAAAAATTTTCCCATTCGATTTTTTTGCATATTCCCCTTCGGAATATGCCCCTGAATAAGGATAGAGAGTTTGCCGGCCAAAAAAGTGGTTAAAATTTGTTTAAACAAACTTTGTTTAAACTAATTGTAAAAACTGCTTTTTTCGACCCGAAAGCATTTTTTTAAGGTTTTTTGGGTGACTTTAAACAACTTTTGTCTTTTGTCATTTTTTTTGAAAATTGACCGTTTCCGAGTTATAAATAATTTAATGTTTGAAAAACCGTGAAAACAGCCATTTTCAAGCATGAAAAACAGTATTAAAAAATTAAATTTTCGAGTTTGCCAAAGTTCCTAAATAACCTTTGAACTTCCCTTAACAAAATCCCGAAGACTATATACAGATTATTTCATTTTATAGTTTTGTTTTTTAATAGTTAAATAGGCGCTCTCCGACCAGCAGCTCGCGTGCTCGCTAAACTGTTGACCGGCCTATATATGGGGCATTATTTCTCAAGTGTACCCACCCCAAAAAATGAATTTCTCCGATTGGGCTCAAATTTACAAAAAATCTAGTCCTATTAGATGGCACTTAAAAAAAGGATTGATCAGTTTGGTCAAAAACTCGCCGAGGTAGAGGGGGTGAAATTTTTGTACTTGGCGCAAAGAACCCTTATTTCGGATATAAATATCTTTTCAACACGCCGTGCGCAATCCTCAATATTTCGCACGCTTACGAGAAAAAGCATACGCAATATTTAGGATTGCGCACGTTGTGTTGAAAAATAAAGTACGTAATTACGTGCAGTAGAGTGATTTTCGTCTCGTATGAATTTCCCACTCGCTTCGCTCGTGTGAAAACATCATACGAAACGAAAATCACTCTACCGCACGGCGTTACGTAATGTACTAATTTTACATATGACGTATAAAAAATTTTGATCCAAACGTTTTCGATAAATTTTTCCTCATTCTTTTAAATGAAATAAAAAATTTTTTAATTTAAAATTTTGACCTAAACGTTTTCAATAGTTTTTTCCCCATTCTTTAAAATAAAATAAAATAAAAATTGAAAAATTTTGCTATCATTTTTGAAAATCAAAAATATTCTTGATCTTTTTTTTAAGTTCGATCCTTTTTTTTCTTTTTCTTTAACTAAAAATAAAGCTTGAGATGTCTACTTTCAGCTCCTTGAATAGCAAAATGTCGTTTTCTTGTTGTGTTTGAAAAATTGAATTTTAAGTACACTCGTCGCTGAATCGAAAGCCCCTGAATCGAGAACCACCTTCATGGTCGTTCACGCTTCATTGATTCTGTCCC
>JBAGKK010300954.1:0-20085 GCA_037177015.1 Euceroptres primus
GGTAACACTGCAAATATGGCAATTTTGTTAAAAAATCATTTGTTTATAACGCTGTAGATTGCAAACGGTTCGTCGTATGAAAAAAGTGCAAGAGGCAAAAAATTTTTAGTTTTGCTAAGCCATGCTAAAAATGATGTTAAAGATTTTTTCGTAAATAAATAATGAAATTGTTAAAAAAATTGTTTAAACAAAAATTGACCCAGATTTCAAAAACCTACCCAAGATATTCGTAATCAGGGGACTTTTTTTGACCTTTTGAAAAAGAATAATCTCAGGGACCTATTGCACACAGAAGTGTTAGTGGCGACCGAGGTGGCGACTGGATTCAAAGGAAAAGGCGAGAAAGTACTTCACTCGACGGTACAGGTCAATCTGAAAAACTGGCATAGGAGGGGAAGGGACATACAGCTCGAGTTGTAAGCACGTTGACGTTTCAGTGGGTCCCTATACAAGCGTAGATCTCACCAATACAACTTACTTCTCATGCGTGAGATTTCTGGCTCCAGGCAGAACCCGAGAACCTGGTGGCTGGTTCTAGAACTTAACCTACCCCTGGCGTCTTTCCCCGCAATCAAAGTTACACTCAAACGCCCTCCGTGTCTTCTCTATACCTATCTTCACTCAACGGATCCACTTTCCAGGGTCATAACTCGTTGACTTATTAGGGCTAGGACACTCTATTTTGTCCCGTTTTACGCAGAATTGAATTTCTTTCTTCGACATTTCATCGGAGGATCAACAGGGAACGAGGTATTTTCAAAAAAACACAATTTTTCTTATTTAATAAAAAAAATGCAAAAAAACTTGACACTTTTTGAAAGATCAAAAATCACAAATTAATAGGACTACAAGGCCCTTTTTTTTGTTTACGTAAAATTTTGATTACTTCATTTCATCCTCTGGCATCACTATCGTACTTTGCCCATGGATCGTCCTGTTTCAAGAAAACTCCGCTGGAGGAAATTGCCCTGAAAATAGGTCAAAAGTAGTCCACTTTGAGAGGTCATAATCAGTGATCCCAATGTTGACGAAGTTTTATTTGCGCTTGCGTTGGGGCAGCGGGCTCATTGGTCGCAGTTGGCACGCAATTCAAAACGAGTATTAAAGACAATTTTCGTAATTAAAATAAGTAATTATTACAAAATGCACAAGAAAATATATAAATTGTATAAATTTTTATTTAAGGCAAGAAAACAATTTATAACTCATGCATTTCCTAATAAACTGTTATTTAGGAAATACACGAGGTATAAATTTTTTTCTTGCCTTAAATTAAAATTTATACAATTTATAAACATTCTTGTGCAATTTGTAATAATTAGTTATTTTAATTACGAGAATTGTTTTTAATACTCGTTTTGAATTGCGCGCCAATTGCCGACAATGAGCCCGCTGCCCCGACGCAAGCGCAAAAAAAAACTTCGCCAACATTGGGATCTCTTGTCATACCTGCCGACCTATTAGAGCTAGGACTTTGTCCTTTGTAGCAAATTAAAGATAAACATTTGAATTTTCTCTGGTCTGTTGAACATTTTTTCATAAAATCAATGGGTCAGATAGTAACAATTTATGACACTAGATGGCGTTAGTAGTAGCAAAATATTTTGCTCACCGGTGGCCGGTGACCAAAATTATTTTGCACACCGCCACAGGTTAACAAAACATTTTGGCCTCTGGTCATCAATGCGGTGCACAAACGGCCGTTTTGGATGTCTGTAAACAGTGGTCAAATGAGAGTTTTGCATGCATGTTTAAAGAAAAAAAGGTTTTTTTGAAATTATCGTATCTCGAAACCTATTAGAGATAGGTTTTTTTTTGTGTTTTTGTTAGTCCTAGACAGGGACCGTGGGGGATTTGAGTACCCCAAATGGACATCAAAGTACGCTCCTCAACTTATAGACAATTTTTTGCGTCGAGGCCTTATTCACAATTCATTTTCACTTTCTGGAAGTGAAACCTAGTCGGTTCAGTGCCTTCATTGTGCGTCGTTGAGAAGTGCCAATTATAAATGAAGCGCATGGGGACATAAAGTACCCTACAGGCACGTACTACATTTACAGTCTAAACTAAAAGGTTAAAGTATTCTGTCAAACATGCCAACGACCACCTGTATGTGCGGAACACCGGACAACTCTGTGAAAATTGCGTCCCTGATGATTAAGCAAAGTAATCTTTGTACTGAAACTGTTTTTTTATGATTACTCTTTCATTAATGAATAAAAACATTAATATTTGTTCTTTTAAAAAATTGTTTTATTGTTCATTCCTTCACTTTTATGAAATATCAGTTTTTCAAACATTTTTTAAATTCAAACTCGAATATAATTATGCTTTTTAAAAAGAATAAAACAGTGATCATTGCAGCTTGAAGGTGCAAAAAGTTCTCTTTAAAACCCTGTTTGAAATTTTCAAATCGAATAAGAAAAAAAGAGCTAATTTAAAAAAAGTCATTTTTCCGTTTTTTTGCATTTTTTTTGTTTAAACAATTGTTTTACTAATTTAACCTTAAATAAATAAACTTTAATATACGTCTCTCTTCTTACTATTAACCCGTAAAGCGTACACGTATCTCAGACTATCATAAAGTGCATGTGGGATCTTTGGAGCCCCCACTTTAAAAAATGCTTCCAGCAGTAAGAACGGTTTAAAATTTCGAATTGGAAAAATTCCGGATTACTCTTTTAGAGTAACTTTATGAAAAATAATTGTTACATTGGCTAAAAATTAGGTTTCTAGCTTTGGAAAAATCATGAAGTTGAAATGATGAGAAAAATCACGATTTTATATAAAAAATCATAAATTTTTATATTTTCAATATTGGCGCTGCAGGTGTCAATAAACGAAGAGATTCGTCTATATTAAAGTCATTTTACTGCTGATAGATAGGATTTAGACTCCTTAAAGGTAAGAAAAAATGACGGCCCCTGACTAGGGTTAGAATTGTGTACGCTTTCTTTTTTAATTGATAATTTTTTTTCTACAACGCAATGGAAATGGTCCGTCCAAACAAACATGAATTTTAGAAATTCTTTTCAAAAAAAAAAGACTGCTTTGGCAATCGATCTGTTCTACAAATTTTTCGAGGTCATTCAGGACCCCGTCAAGAAGCTATTTCAAATAATAAAAAAATAATAATAATAAATAATCGCAACATTTCTGATTTTCGACTAGATTCCTTCGGAAAAGGGGTTCTTGACATCTTCCCCTTTAAGCAAATATCACAATCTATCTTTGTGAACCCATCTGTCAGTTGAACTCCTGTGACGTCACCTTTTTGCACAGCATCTATATTAAAGTCCTTTACATTCGCGTGACCGAACTGTTTATGCAAGACTTCGGGCGAGGCTTTACACGTTTTTGCATTTGAATTCGCACACGTACTTTCTCCGATTTCTTGTAGATAGTACAAGTCCCCGATTCAGTTAGCGTAAATTTCAGTGCTTCCCTTAGTGTCAATGACCTCCGCTAGGTTTTAAAAAAAAAATAAAACACTATAACCACGACCGAGGTCGGTCATTTTTGCTAACGATAAGAGATTGGTTCTCAAATCAGGCGCGTGCGAAGCATTCTCGAGCGAGACACTTTTTACATCACTGTGTACCTTCAAAATTGCACTGTACCTTTACCTAAAATTTCAGATGTGGAGCTATTAGCCAGGTTTAACACTCCGTGGTCAGAATCGGTAATTCTTCGAAAACTTTTCATGTCGTTGCACAGATGAGTCGTTGTCCCACTATCGAGACACCAATTTCCACACATCTTCCACGCAGTTTGCCGATTGTTTTCCATTTTTATTAAAACGACATTCAGATTTTTTATGTAATAGCTTTTTACATACGAAACACCTGAATTTATCCTGATAGCTTTGTTCCGCGTTAACACTATCTTTCACTTCCGTCTTTTGTTTTCGATTATCGCGCCTCCATGTTTATTCACAAACATGGCGCCTGAACTTTCGCCTCGTGGACTGTTTTTCCGGGCATTGTTTTCTTTAATGATTTTTGTACGTAGAGATTTGGAAGTCGATAAATTGTCTCCAGACTCTATAGCGCACCTGAAGTTTTCGAAACTACCAGTGAGGTTATATAAGAGCATTACAGTCTGTAAATCCGGGTTGATTGCAATTTCCATGCCCGCTAATTTGTCCACGGTATCGTTTGTCACGGACATCGTTTCCCTCCGCCATTTTATGAAGCATGAGTCTTTTCAACAACGTGACCTTTCTTGTCGGCCCTTTTAATCTTAACCACATTTCCCTCGACGTCGTACAGCTCTTTACTTGCTTAATTTCACTCGTGGAAATCGACAGGATAATGTCCGACTTAGCTTTTTGGTCGCTCTTTATCCAAGCTCGTTCCGCGGCGATAGTTTGTGCACTTTCTCCTCTTTCAGATTTCACAGCATCACCGCTCACGTATTCCCGTAAGTCAGTCTTTATCAAAACTGCCTGCATTTGCAGTTTCCAGGTATTGAAATTATTTTTATCGAGGAGTTCAATTCTCACGGAGTTCACGCCGTTCATTTTTGTGCTTTTTCACGCGTCGTCACATCCGATACTTTCTTGCTAAACTCTCTTATTTTTTAACTCGCGTACTTCTAAGCCCATAACCTGTTGGAATATCTAGGAGAGGTCGAAAGCAGTAAAACAATCACTTAAACCGTGATCAGCTTTATTATAATCCAGATAATGAATTTACACACAAAGAGAGCGATACCGTCACGGCAGTGGCTGAGCTTATACTAATAGGTTATGGACCAACATAAGAGAACAAAGGGTGATGGTAGGTTTCTACCACTTTGCGCAAACGCATATAAAATGGAACCGTGACTCGAACAGTTCAAATTATAAGAAATATCAATTCTAACACTTCGAAACTAAAAATGGTAGGTTAATTTGGAAAACGGATTCAAATTCAGCATTAAAAAATACATCGAAATCCCTTAGTCACATAAAAAATTTAAGGGTTGATTTTTTGCTACCCTTTTTACGTAAAATGCGAATTTCGTGGTCTGATTTTTTTTAAAACTATTGGCGTGTAAAATCACTTTGGAATGTCCTCAGTGGACACCACCATACAAGACAAGTGTTGCGCCGCGAATATCTACAGCAGATTTTCTGACCAAGCTATTGGTACTTGAAATCACTGTGATATACCCTTAGGAAATATCCTCTTACAGAAGCAGTCTTTTAATATGGTGTAAGAGGTTGTATTTTCAACCCTTACACATGTCACTGATATCGCGATTTCTCGATACCGAATATTGTACTAATTTTTTTTTTATTCAATAATTGGCACTTAAAATCACTTGGGGTGTCTTCAAGCGATACCCCTGTTCAGAAAAAGTCTTCGAATTATTTCTACGGGTTATTTTTTCTATCTTTATACATACAAACCACGTAAATTACAATTCTTTAATAGCGAACATTGTGCCAAACTTTTTTATTGCACTGTCGAAACCTGAAAACACTTTCAATATTCTTTGAAACCCCCCCCCCCCTCTGCCACACTCCCTTCAAGAAGTATACTTCTGTGCTGAGAATTCACAACTACTATGCACCATCAGATATACATTGAAAATGCAACTCTCCTACTGAATACAAAAACTTTCTTTGAAGGAAGTTCAGGGGGGAGGGGCTTTCAAAGGATATATGAAAGCGTTTTCAGATTTCGACAAGGCATTAAAAAAATTTGATACAATATTCGCTATTAAAGAATCGTGATTTACGTGGTTTATGGGGCATTATTTCTGAACTGCCCCAATTTTAAGAGTCATGTCTTCCGATTGTCTTCAAATTTGCAGAGTTTGTTTGCCTATACGATAGTAGTTCACCCACCAATTTATGACCCTTCACTACCCGAACCTGATGAAATCTTCTTCCCCAGAGCAAAACGGATATTTTCAATAGGTCATAACTTCCTTTCTACAAATGCGAATTGAATTTTCTATGAGTGATCTCTGAAGAGATTTTCTCCCTTTCCATCCTATTAAATCCATTTTTTTTAATTTTTGAATTTCATAAACAAATTACAACGTAAAATGTTTATTTAGCTTTTTCTACTATTCAGGTACTTTTGATTTTTTTAAAACTAATTTTAAAAAAAAGCTTGATTTTTTTTCAATAAAAACCTTGTTCATAATGGAACTCCAATAGTTATACGGTTATGCGAATATATCCGAGCGAAACCCTCCCTTGCGCGCTCGGACAGGCTGGCTAGTCCAGCCGGAGCACCGATCTGCGCTGATTCATTCAAAAATACTTTTTATTGGTACAGAAAATTTTCAAAAATGACGTTCAGTGGTTCTAGATGCATAGAAATTTTTTTATTGTTGTTATAAACAAATTAGGACACAAAAGTGTTTTTTAAGAGGGTGTTCACTAATTACGTAACGTTTCTATCGCCTTTTTTTACTCCCTCCCCTCCGTTACGCATTTTCCTAGTTTTTTCTGTACATATGATGTCCCGCGAAAAAAGGCCCTAAGAGAGAAAAAATCGATTTTTAGATTTTCGATCAGGGTGGCCACAAGATTAAATTTTTCAATTTCCCTGACATTTAGACAAATATCTCTGATAGGAAAGTATTACAAAAGCGAATAAGGTTTTAATAATGTCCCAAGACAAAAAGTAAAACAAGCCAGAAAAATGCGCTTTACATGGCAGTATGGATTAATTAAGTCAAGGGCATGTCTTCAAACTATCAATAAATAAATAACTACAAATAAAAAACTAAGAATCGAACTTTATTCTTACAAAGAAATGGTCATCACACTCTTTAGTACAGTCAATAAAAATATATTATAAGAAACATAGAAAATTAGGCACAATAAAAAGCGAAAAGAAGCCTAATGATAGGCTATTAGATGACAACAGAAACACACAATGCCTCTAGCTGTTGATCGATGTCCGCTACCTCTTTCCGATTATCAGTTAAAATCTTAATTTTTTTTCTCCTTAGGCTTTTAATTTCGTTAACCAGTCTTCTCTTTTTAACATCTTCATTACCTTTTAAAACCTATTCCGCTTTTTTCTTTTGCAAAGACTCTTCATAAAGAACTCTTGAATTGCGGACCTTTAGAATCATTGATTTGGGTATCTCATCCATTTTAAGTAAACCACCTAAGACTTGAAGTCCATTATAAACCTGTCTCTGGGCAATAAGAGACTCATTTCTTTGATTTTCGACAATGATCTCTTTATTAATAGAAAATCCTCGCTCCACGCATGCATTGCCTTGGCTGAGTATAAAAACTTTCTTCAAAAAATTCCAGAGTACATCTGATCCCTTGTGTGCTGCAATTAGAGTTCTCCAAAAGTGGTCCAGCTACTCCTTCTCCTTATCATAGGCCTTACAGGAAAATATCACATCAGGTTTAGAACATAAATTCTTAAATTCCTTTAAAACTAAATCACATTGACTTCCTGAAAGCCATTGTTTTCCTGAAAGACTGCCAAAGCTTTTTCTAAACGAGATAAACATGGATTTTTCTGATCAGCCAACAAAGATGGATCACAAAATGTTATGCCTTTGCACAGTTTGTACTTTGAACGAGATTTTTCAATTAATTTAATACAACTTTCTTTGACAATTTTCACACAGTCTACCTTGAACTGAAGAATTTCTTTATCAGTCACCTTGACTTTACGCAGCTTAGTTTTTACTGAAAAGCTTAAGGGAAATTCCTTAGCAAGAATAAGATTCTTACAGTCTTTTAAATCTATTTTAAACACAGAGGTCTCTTTGGTCATAATTTCTTTCTTTACAATCATGCTTAACAGAGTCACTATCATAGAGTTCAGTTCAGTATACAATAATGGAGCCATAGGGGCATCGCTCTGAAATCTTGTCAGAAATGGTTCAATTTCTGGGATAGAAATAAAGCAATAAAGCTAAAGAAAGCCAATTTACAAGGCATAAGTTTATCCTTCAAAGTCTCTTTTATAACACCATAGCTATAACTCTTAATCCCTGCACGACTACGGCCACTCTCAATGCCTGTTTTAAACTTGCTTAAGTTTGGAAGCAACTCTTTTCCTCTTTCAGCAACAGAGAAATTGTTCAGCCAACGAACGAAACAGAATTTAAGAGGTAATAGACTAGATCCTGAATATTTAATGAGATCACTTTTACGTAAAGGAAAATCCTTAAATAGGTCATACAGATAAGATATAACATACCTCAGATAAGATATAACATACCATTCTGTAAAACATACCATACCATCACTAAATCCTGTTTTGAATGCATTGTTTCCTACATGCAAACCACAAGTTCCCATAAACACAAACATAGAATGATCTGGATCTCCGGCGCTTTTCAAGTATGTCTCAAAGTCCTTAATCATTTTCAAATTAACGTTGGGTCCATCCATGGAGACCTGAAGTATCTTTCGTAGCATTAGATGCTTAAGCGAATCAAGGAAAGCTTTCAGCAAATCATCCGCAGTGGCGTGTCCTAAGAATGCAGAGGTAAAGTATCTAGTAGTAACTTGTTCATTTAATTTGTCCCAATAGCTCAAACAAATGTTCATTTGTTGCTGTTGTGAAAACTTATTTAGGCTCTCATCGAAAAACGCAACAAAACAATCAGTGTCATTAACGTCTTTCACTACCAAATCATGGAAATATGGCGCAAAAACCATATACTATATTGTAAGAAATTCTAGTTTTACCCAATTCCATTCGTGAAGCAATGACACTGTCGGGAAACATTTCGGGAAAAATTTTATAAGCAGTCCCGGCGCTGCTCAAACTTATGTGATGTACTGAAAACAAGGACCACCATATCTCTGCCTTAGATACATCTTCTCGAGTCAGGTAGTGTTGCAAGCCACGGAGCTTCAAGGAAGAAGCACGATGAACAGAAGATACCTCAGCTGCATCTCCGCAACCATCGTTGGCCGTGGTAGATGTTTCCGCTGTAGTAACCGGATCGGGTTCATTTGAACCTGTAACTGAATTCTCTCCTTTGATCTGAAACAAGAAAAGTTAAGTTATTCGTAGATTGACGTGGCAAAGCAAATAGAGATTTAATATTATGAATTAAAACTCACCGGTATTTCCGGGGGTCCTGGCTTCACAGATGTAAACAGATCGACATCGAAAGATGAGTATCTATCGGAGATCTTCTTCATATGCTCTTTTCCTGTTACATGGCTCATTAGCGGCCTCTTTTCCATGTTGCTCAAGTGTATAACCTTGTTTTTGCAAAGCAAGCATATTGCATTGGTTCAGTCCGATTGGTGCTTTGCGATGACATTCTTAAAAATCGTTTCTTGCAACCAAGCCTCCTGGAAATATGTTTATCTAAACGACATCTCTGAAAAGTAGAAAGCATAATTAACAGCAAAAAATATATGAATCTTCAGTTATTAATGGGGCAATTACAATGTGCAATGATTAAATTGTACCTACTTATGTCAAATTATGTAAAAATATGTTTAAAAAAACAAAATTGTAAAATATTAAAACCAAAAAATTTTTAAATAGAACCCAATTAAAAATTTTTTGGATGTTTTTGACATTTCAATTGGTGATAAAAAATAATATTGTATTTGAATTTATTCAATAAGTATTTTTTCATTCATTTTTTAAACTTTTAAGGGCATTTAAGTTTAAATAAAAAAAAGTTGAATTCAACTAAAAAAGACAATTCTCAACTAAATAGAAAATTTTCTTCACTATAACCAAAATTGGGAAAAAATACCTAAAACGATTCTTTTAAAATATAAAATAAAAAAGAATATTTCTTATCTGATCCGGCTCAAAACTTGATATCTTTTGGAAACAATGTTGGACTATAAGTCCTCCAAATTTCGTGATCCAGGCTTAACTCGTTTGCAAGATATGTTTAAAAGATAGCGGACATGAACGGATTCAAACAGTCACACACATGCAGACGTTTTTTAAGAACCTCATTTTCGGGTTCAATTTGGTCGATAAATGTGAAAAAACAGGATTCGAAAATTTTCATCGTTACAGTTTCCTCCATGTGGAAGCAATTATTGGTTCACTTATTCCTTATACATTTATGTAGCGGCTTATTTCGCAATTTCAAAATCAAATTTCATCATGCATGTTTTATCGTCATTTCACAAATATCAATAAACTAATGAACTATAAAAATCAGAAAATTGTATGAAGAATATTTTCTTATAGAAAAATTATTATTGAACTTTAGGTCGACGTTGTCTCGGAAAAATTTATATTACTGGAATGCATTTTTTAATCATTTTTTTCGAGACAAAATGCCCAGTGAAAATACATAATAAAATATGTCAATAATTATTTATGTTTAACAAGTGTACCGGTTGGCCTCTTCGGAGGGCAAGTCCAATTCTAAGACTACCCCCGTGGGCAGGAAAAAAGTTTTGAATTTTTTTTCAACCCATGTACCAAATATGAACATATTTGTATAATTTATTGTAAAATAACGTCATATTATGTTAATAACCACTGGGGTACGCTTTTTATCAACGGTCCAGTAAAGGGATCGTCCATAAACTACGTAGCCTTTCGTATCTCCCTCTATGCCAAGCAACTGAGGAAGACACGAGTATACCACACTATAGCCAAAAGGCTACGTAGTTTATGCACGATCCCAAAGGAGTTCTTAACCTGATCGCCTATTCATTTGTCTCTTCGCTGACATAAACAATACTAAGCGGCACAAAACGCCTAAATATAAAAAAGAAACTTTTAAACTTTCAACTTACCTTAAATCTAATAAGGCACAAAACACATTTGCTGATCACGCCAACCACTTCACTCACTTTACATGTTTTGACGAGAAAGACTGGCAAGACCGTCTGTATTAGAAATTTTCGAGAAGCTGTAAGAATATTCTCGTTCTCCGTCAGTAATCTCCATGAAGTTAGTCCCACAACTAGATTCTTGCATCTCGGGCATTTTCAAAGTAACACCGCGCGGGAAATTTTAATTAATAAATGTGTTCTACTTTTAAAGAATGTAAATTGAAAAAATATTGATATTGATATTAGGAAGTGCTTCCAAAATATTATTAAAATATATCGATTTCTATTTTCCCTGATAGCTACTTCATTCCCCTGTCATTTCCCTGACTTCCCTGAAAAACTTTTTTTCCCTGGCATCCCTGATTTCCCTGACATGTGGCCACCCTGTCGATGCTCTCGATAGTTTTTGATTTGCTTTTTCATAATAAAACATTTTTTTTATCTACAATTTATCTACAATTTTATCTACAATTCGAATATTTATTAAACTGCAAAGTGAGGCCGTCTTATGGAGTCCCTGGGTTCAACTGCCGCTTCAATCGTTTCTCCTGTAAAATTTGCCTCGACTCCGTTAGGGCCTTTTCACCGCGAAACGTAACATATTTTCACCATTACCGTAATGGTAAATCAACCCCCCCCCCCCAAACCCATACACTATTTAATGTTAGATAATTTGTTGACACTTCGTAATTAGAATCAATATTCAAACATTTCAGACTCTATTTCAGGGAGAAAATTAATGGATTAACATATTTACTAATGACTTGTGAGAAATAAACATCAACTGGCAATAGTGTAATCTATTTATGTAAACAAATTATCATTACACAGAATTCGTTATTTCTATGAATTAAACTTGAAGGTCTCGAGTAGTGATAATTTGTTTATATAATTTCTTTATATAAATAGTTTACACTACTGCGAATTGATGTTTATCTTTCTTACGTCATTAGTAAACATCATCCATCAATTTTCTCTCGAAAATGAACGTCTGAAATTTTTGAATTTTGACTCTAATTAGGAAGCGTTAACAAATTACGGAACATTAATTAGTGGGGGCGTGGGGGTGCGGGTTTGATTTCTGTTACCGTAACGGTGAAAATATACAGAAAAAACTCAGAAAATGTGTTACGGAGGGGAGGGGAGTAAAAAAAGTCGAAAAAAACGTTATGTAATTAGTAAACGCTCTCCTAAAAAATACTTTTGTTCCCTAATTTGCTTAAACCATGAAAAATTTTCGATGCAACTAGAACCACTGAACGTCATTTTTGGAAAGTTTCTGTACCAATCAAACGTATTTTTGAATGAATCAGCGCCGATCGGCGCACCGGCTAGACTGACCACCCTGTCCCAGCGCATAAGAGAGGGTTTCGCTCGGATATATTCGCATAACCGCAAAATTATTGGGAGTTCCATTATGTCGAACAAGATTTTTTTTTTTAAAGTCAAACTTGCTTTTAAAATTACTTTTAAAAAATCAAAAGTAAGCGAAGAGTTAAATAAACATTTTGCATCGTAATTTGTTAATGAAAATTCAAAAATTAAAAAAAAATGGATTTGATAGGATAGAAGGGCGTGAAAAGCCCTTCAGAAATCACTCATGGAAAATTCAATTCGCATTTATAGAAAGGAAGTTATGACCATTTGAAAATACCCGTTTTGCTCTGGAGATGAAAATTTCACCCCCTGTAGTTCGGGGAGGTATGGTAGTAAAGGACTACGAATTGGTGGGTGAACTACTATCGTATAGGCAAACAAACTCTGAAAATTTGAAGGCAGTCGGAAGAAATGACTTTTAAAATTGGAGTAGTTCTGAAATAATGCCCCTTATATGTTGTAACGCCGTATTTATTGTTGGCGTTACATATTCTGTAAAGTAATTAGATTTTTCTCATTGAACAAGAGGCTCCAGGCTCGAATCATAAATGAGTACTGGACAACTCAAGTTAACAGGTCGAGTGTCTGTACCCGAATGACCTTTCAACTGACATAGGTATAATTTTTGTTAATTTCAGTTTACCTGACAGGTCGGGCGTAGTGTGCCCTGATAAATCACTGTAAAATCCTTTTATTATCCACTAGTTTTGAAGTTAGGTACTTTCAATAGTACTGCCACCTTCGGATTAACTCGTAGCGGCGCGTTACAGACGGTGGTTAATTGGAACCACCAGTTAATTACCGGGCGTAACATTACTGATATTGTTAGAAAGGACGAACGTAGCGTAAAATTCTCGAGCGAGACCGCGAGTAAGCCTGAGACGACGCCATTCTAGTTTTGAGCCTCTTTGAGATAGCTTGTTTGTGAGCAAAAGGTCTTAACCATCGTTTTCTGTGAAACTTGGAAGATGCATTCTCGTGGCAGGGGTTGCCACAGGGGCAGACGCTGAATCTGCGGAGGTAATTAGCTCTTCCATCGTTATTTTTCTTGATTCGTAAAATCTGTTGTCACGCTCCTGTAGCATCTCTCGTTTGCTCTCGAGTCATCCAGTCGAGTTTTCCCTTAAATTAACTAACTTTCTGTAGATGTAGAGTCAGTGGTAGTTTCAATTGTAACTCAATTTATATTATTTAAATCTGTTCTGTCGGTGTGGTCAGTCATGACCAAAACGCCATTTTGTGTCGACGTGGTGTGAAGCCACGTTTCAATAAAATTTCGGTTAATTTTCTAAGTGCTCAATTTGTAATTAGGAGGTTTCTTCCAAACCCCAATATCAGAATTGTTAAATACATGCGATTCAAGTAATGTGGTTTACTTTCACTTGGTGTTGCTCCTTACCCCCCATTCTCCGTAGTCTGGGTCTAGCCGTGGCCTTGCCTATTTAATTTCGCTTAGAATAAATTCAGTAATTTTCATTAATATTAAACGTAAAATTAAATTATCCTTTTGGTAATTTTAGAAGTACCAAAAATTACCTGGCGCTTGACAAAATTAAATTAAAAATAAATTCTTGTGTAGAAAATAATCTAAAAATTATCAGTTGAACTCTTTTTGTGAATACAAAGTAAATTAAAATGTAAATCAAATAAAATTACATCATCACTTGGAAAATTCCAGTCACAATCTATAAAGGTAGAAAAAACCCCTAAAAATAATTTGAAGACTTTTTCTGCACAGAACTATCGCCTGAAGACACCCCCAAGTGATTTCAAGTGCCAATAGTTGAAAAAAATTAGTACAATATTCGGTATCGAAAAATTGCGATATCCGTGACTTATATGGGTGATTCTCCTGAAAGGGATCTTTTTGACGTCCTGGTTAATATTTTTAACACAATTCATTTTAAATTGTTGAGAACTGGCAGAGTGGTCGGTGGGCCCGCAAGTAATACCAGAAAAAACTTTTTAACCGATTCCCATAAGCTGAATTTATGGGGAAGCTTGAAATTTGTCATATTCAAAGCCTTTCTGTCGTGTCCCTAACACGATTTTTAGCTTTCGCGGCGTTTTATTGGAATTTTCTTATATATTTAAATTATAAGTGGTAGGTTATTAAATTACAATGTTTTAGCTAAACTTCTAGTCTATTGAAAAGTCTCTAAAACAAATCCTTCTTAACAATAATAGCGTTAGAACTTTGTCTTCAGGTTTTTGTCAAAATAACATAACATTGAATTATCTTGTTTTAACAAACCTTAAAATATCTTGATAAAGCTTCATTGTGCATGAAATTAAAGTTCAGACTTCCACGTTTATTATCCACTCATATTAGTTACATATAGTGTAAAAGTTTGTTTATAATGAATAATTGAAATCATTATTTTGTCGCGAGTAAAAATTCCGTATCATATCCGAAGCCGCTTGTTTTTTAGTGATAAAAATAATAATTTTAAGAGATTACGACTATAATACAACCTAAAAAATGTTCGTATATTGAAGCGATTTACCAAAAAATTGCGTAATTCCATCACGATGTTTCATAACATTAAAAAATGTATGTTTTTTGTGATATCCGAAGCCTTTTTTCGCTTCCACTCAGAGATTTTATTTTATACCATTCCGATTTTATTGAAGTGGGTATCCTAAGGTTTTTGGGGTCGCTGAATCCAAATCTGATAACAGAATTTTAAAATTCAAAATAGCTGATTCAATGTGGCGGATCAAAAATTGAAAAAGTCTTTTTATAAAAATGAGTATCTTAAGGTTTGATTTTAATATTATATTTATATATTTATATTAAGTAATAATTATGTCTGTTGGTCAAAATAAATGGATTTTTCACTTTGAAATTGCTGTTAAATTATTTTATTTCATACACATTGACCCCTCTGTCACCCCCCATCCCTCTCTTCACCCTTTCTCACCACCTCTCTCAGTGACAGCTTGAAAGATGTTAGTTTTAAACGAAAATTGATGACAACAAAAGCCTGTAAAGCTTGAAATATTTATGTATGTAAATATTTAATTTTATCTTACGAAAGTTTCAAGCTTACAGTTTATGTACTGTCTAAAACATAGAAGGACACTATGACGTTCTTAAATTACAAAACACGTTTATGTACCTTTTACAGGATTTGTGGTAGCATAATTCCTACCAAATTCGTTTGACAACTCGCAGAATTTATTCTCCTCACTGTTTAAAGGAAATTAGGTTAAAACAGAGGACGTGAAAACTTGCGGTGGACATGTATGACGCGAATTTGGAGGACATAGATAAATGTCTCTGCATAAACTTATTAAGAGATTTTAAATTATTAAAAACCATTTTTTAAAAGTCTTGAATAGCTTTCGAGGAAATTGAAATAATAAGGCCAAAATAAATTCTAGATTTGACTGCGGGGTGATCAGGAAATCTATTAGAAATCTTTAACTTGTATCGAAGGGCAACACTCCTCTTCTACTGTGCACGAACTGTTCAGATCATATAATTCCTAATAAAAATCACTTTCGGTGTGCAATTTTCTTTTATTCCTTGTAGATTAGGCAACGTGTACTTTAAAAAAAAGAAGATAAAATATAATCTTTCAAGCTTCATAAATTTTGACCCAAACGTTTTCGATAGATTTTTTCCAATCTATCGTGTAAAAGGAATTTTTTTTAATTCAAAATTTCGCCTTCATTTTTCAAAATCAAAAATATTTCTGACTTATTTTTTCTTCTTTTTTTTTGCGTAAAAATGAAGCTTGGGATGTTTACTCTCAAATCCTTGAATAGCAGAATGTCGTTTTTTGTTGTCTTCGAAAAACTAAATTTCGATTAACACGGTAAATTCAAAAATATTTCCTATACTTCCAAAAGTTACGGCAAATTTTTTGCATGTACAGTTTTTGATAACAAACAATAATATAAAAGTATACATTCAAAAAAAATTTTTTGTTGGTTTTAGAATTTGTTGAAAGTTTGAATCTATGAATTTTTTTTACATTTGCTTATTTACAAGTTTTAAATATGCAAATAATATTTCTATTTATTATATTATGCTTATTACATGCGAATTGCACATTAAAAATGCGCAAATAACAAAATTCAAAACATTTGTATTTTCGCCGACTTTCAAAAATTTTAAAAACAGCAAAAGTTTTCTTTCTGAGTATTTATTTTTATATAATTGTTTATTATCAGAAACTGTACATGCAAAAAATTTTCCGTAATTTTTGGACGCATAGGAAACATTTTTTGAATTTACCGATTTATTCGAAATTCAGTTTTTCAAAAACTAAAAAAAAACGACATTTTACTATTATTTAATGATCTGAAAGTGAACATCCCAAGCTTTATTTTGAGGCAAAAAAAAAACAAGGAAAAGGGTAGAACTTCAAAAAATAGTTAAAAATATTTTTCATTTTGAAAAATGGGGGCGAAATTTTGAATCTAAAAAAAATTTTTCTCCATTCGATTCGAAAAAAATTTATCAAAAACGTTTGGGTCAAAATTTTTTTATAGTATACAAAATTAGTTACGTATATTTAAAATAGCGACTGGTTTGATAAAGTCCGAAAATTCCACCCCCTCCACCTCGGTAAGCTTTTGAATAAACTCATCAATTTTTTCTGCGTGAAGTACCATCAAATAGGACTAAACTTCGTGCGAGTCTGAACTTGATCGAAGAAGAACATTTTTGGGTTGGATACACTAGAGAAATAATTCCCCATATACAATTGCCGTTATTAAAATTTCCAACACCGTGTAAAAGAAAATACAGTTACGAGAAAATGAAAAAAAAAATCCGCGGCACCGAGAATCGAACCCTAAAATAAAACTCGCGAATTAGGCGCATGTACCACAGCGCCATGTGGGGAGTTGAGAACTCTACTTTACAGCAGACAGTGAATCGTCGATGTAAGTTATTGAATTTGGAATTCCAGTGTCTAAATTTTTAATCACAGTAACTGAATCTCATTTCAGTTATTTTCATGAGGACTTCCGATGCGTGAGAAGTAGCAAGAGGACGATGTGGAAGATTCGTGGAGAATTTATATATTTTGGAGGTGATAAGTGGTGAGTGAGGGCGGTGGAAAGTGATCAAAGAGTGACAGTCGGTGTACTGGTGAAGAATAAAGTAAAGGGTTGGACGGAGAAAAGAGGTGAAGTCAAAAAAGCAGTGGAGGCAGCAGACTGTTGGCGGGAAGGAGAGTAGGAGGGTGTGGAAGGTGGATAGCAGTAGTGCGCAAGTCAGAAATACTGAGAATTGGCGCATGCTGCGTGGAGATCAGCTAAGGCACCGAAACAGGAGCATAAGTGGAAGGAGGAAGAGGCTGAGACACGGTTTGACCACGTGACTGTGAGATCTAGGAAGGCAGGTTGAGTGACGAAAAAGGGAACCAGAAGAGACGACGGAGAATAGGGAAAGCACTGGAGATCTTTTAAAACAACAGGAGAATTTAGTAAAAAGGTTGAAGAATGAATTAAAGATGGAGAGAGAAAGAAGAATGAAGGAGGAAGAGAAGAAAATGAAGATGTTCTCAAAAGTACAGAGCGATCTCAAGGATATGAATCTGAAGATGGAAGGGGTATGAGGAAAGTGGTGACAACTGAAGAGAGATGCAAGTTGCCAAACCGAATACACGAGGAGCACATGGATAATTGCGCCACCGAAACTCACCAGGGAAGAATGGAAAGAGTAGGGGAACAGAGGGAAAAAAAATTGAAAGCAAGAATCGTGAATCCGCAGGAGAATAGAAGAGACTGGAGTGGAGAGCATGATAGGGAACGAGGAAAGGAAGATGGGAAGAAACGGTGCAGTTGATGAAGGCGAAGGTGGGTGAAACTGTTTGGAGATGTAACGAGAAAGAGGGGGCATTGGAGGTAACTGGGATCGAAGAAACTATTTGGAAATGAAACAATACAGAGGGGACAATGGAGGTAACAATCAAGAGGAAGATATAAGACGAAGGACTGAAGAAGAGTGAAGGGGGAGAAGTGCTGTGACTGGTAGTGAAAAGCAGAGCTAAGAGGGAAGTAGAGGTGGAATAGATGAGTGTATCAAGGGTTAGATGATAGCGAAGGTATCAAGGGCTTTATAGAAAAATGGACGAGAAAGAGAGGGAGAGGCAAATGTAATGGTGAATAATTGTATGTGCAGGATAAAAAGAAAATCTGTTTCCGCCCCAGGAGCGAAGAAAAATATGTTGAGGTATGTGGTGGTATTAGAAGTGTGATTATATAATGTTAGTGAGAGTATGTAATGTAGTGTGATTATGAAAAAGACTGGATGCTTGTTTTTTGAGTTTCGATATGATTATAATATGGCGCTTTGAAGTGGTGACAACGTTTAAAGACAAAGACTGGAATAAAGAAGTTAAGGATAGAAGGATATAGGAGGGAGGGATGACTTGTTGATAATGTCAAGGGTTACGTGAGGAGTTCGAAGTGAGAGAGTGGGTGAGAATTGCCCGAGAAGGGGCGGAAGCGAGGATAGGAAAGGAAGGAAAATAAGTGTGAGAGGGGAGACGAGGAATAAGTGAGAGATGCGATGGACGGGGAGTAAAGAGACGTGATGAATTTAGATACAGGGGATGTTTATGTTTTGTACGCGGCCTTCTCAATTATGAGGGATAATATGAGATCATATGAGAGGGAGAGGCAGGGTAGAAAGGAGATATTTTTGTGCGGACAAGAGGGATAGTGGCGCAATATAGGTTGTGGGTGAAATTGGTTATCGGTGTGTGAAAGTTTTTATGGAGTAAGCAAGGGTTATGGCTTCTGTTTCCTGCTGTATCGGTATTGGTTGAAGGGGCAATATAAGATAGGCTAGAGAAGTGAGAAAATAGAAACAATTTTTATGTATTGGAGATGCAACGTTGTAATGGCTGTGGAAGACTCCAAACCTGTAAAAAGGAGGAGCATAATAAAGATACATACAGTTATGTTCATGAAAAAAATTTCAACTACATATATTCTTGAAAAGTGCTTGAATTTTCAAGAAATTTCTACCAGTGAAGGTCCCTCAGTTGAATAAAAATAGCTGTTTGGGGCACTTTTGAAGCATCTTAGAGCATTTTAAAGAATTTAACGCCTAAAATAGTTCGTACAAAAATTACGATTTATCTCTTTACGAGAGAGGACTTTCAGAATTCATTTAATTTAAAAATACTTCTTAGTAAAAACTGTATCAATAATTTGTTGGTGCTTTTTTTATCCAAACATTTCGACTCTCATGTGAGTCCTCTTCAGTGGTTTATTTCTAAAACGGAAATTATTTGTGATACAATCGCTGTGTGTTTATGAATATTTCAAAAGTTCCAGAATTTCTGGAATCTCATCAGTTATTTATTCGTTGAAAATTAAATCTGCTACAATCCATTCTCTTGTTTAAAGTAAATAATAATTGCAATTAAGGTATCTCTTCATGTATCTGCATAGACCAATTTCAATAACATCTGCCATAATTTTATAGGATTTTGTAAAAGCATTAAAAGCTCTCATAGTATTTTATACAACAGCCCAAATTTCTAAATCTAATGCATTATTTTGACTTAATCGGTTATTAATTGCTTCATTAACATCGTAAATAAAAATTTGACCAAAAGATGGATTATCACCTTTCTCTAGATATAATACACTATTCATTTTATCAAATGAATATCAAATATCATTTTATTAAATTTAATATCAGATTCATTATCATAAATCTGATCTTGAATTTGAAAACAATAAAGTCCAGGACACCTACCAGTAAATTAATTGATATTAGCATTTAAAAAAGGGAATGAAAATGAATTTTTATCATTCGTGCGTGATATAGCGTCCATATCGTAAAGCATTTCCGTGTCGATAAGTGGCAAATACCGCACGTGTGTGGTATTTTCCAACGCATGCGCAATAACGCTTTTCGGCACTCTCGTTCTCGTATACTGTGTTCGAGGCTGTAAATGGCGGACTGTCTATGTGTCTGT
>JBAGKK010301064.1:0-20084 GCA_037177015.1 Euceroptres primus
ATATATATATGTGTGTGTGTGTATGTAAAAAGATAACAAGAAACTACCTTTCTCTTTTACAAAATAAAAAACAGACACTAAGTCCAAGACTTTGTTACCGTTTTCCGGAAGAATGGATTTCGGAAAAAATGGTTCTTAGTCGCCCAAAAGAAAAGGTTATGCAATTAAAGTAATATTAATCTTCAGGAATTCTGCAATTATCTGTGTATAATAATTGCGACATCATTTCATCACGATTTCAGATTCTAGGTCGATCGATTATAACCTTTAAAACTACGTAACATACATACAACCATTGAAACAAGAAAAATTCTATGAAATTTATTATATTTTATAACTTACTTGACTTCCAGAAGTAAGAGGGAAATAATAATTTCTTGACAAAATGTTTCTCCTTGAGTATTGTTGACTTTTTGCTACTGTTTATATTAATGATATAACATTGTCAATCAATGGCGTCGTTTAGGGAAAATGAACCGAACCGTTACGTTCGTCATTTGTCACACAACTTAACCTATAAATATTACTCAAAAATGACTCTCAGTTTCAAAGCAGTCTAATATTATAATCAGATTGATTCGATTATCAAATTAATACCCGTTAATTGAACATTACTTCTAATCGCCTTATGGATTAATTTCTTTTAAACTGAGACGGTTTAGTTACCTTTCTACTTCCCGTAAGTGTTAGAATCCATGTTTCATTTCTCTAGAAAACCTGTTTGACTCCACGTCTCCACCCAATCTTCCCAACGCTCAATTTCCAATTTGTAATAAATAATTCACACGCATTTGAATTCACAAAAAAATCAGAGCTTACGATAAAAATACCTTTCGGTTACATCGAACAAATCGAACGCACGAGATGAAAATTTTCAAAAAACGGTCCTCGCAAAGCTTCGACAGATGGCGTAGGTGGACTAACCTTCACTACGAAATTCTATTTACATTCTTTTACCACTGAGCAGAAATTACTTATACATTCGACATTCGCATAAAACCCGTTAGAAAAGATACAAATTATTGCTCTATTCAAAGGCTTTCAATCACGAATCACTAACACACGTTACCAAAAACGTCATGTCCACTGTCACTGTTTACATCGAGCTTTGCTTGAACTTCTTTTAGAATAACGGAGGGGGAAATACTTAATAGAAGGGGTAAGGGAATGGGGGGGAAAAGCATGACAGTTGAGAGGGGTTTGGAGGAAGAAATGTAAGGCGCACGATAATAAAATAAGCCGGAAACTAATGAGAAGAAAGAGAGAGGTCGTTGCAATGAGACCAACAAGCACCCACCTGTCGCACTTCCTTCTGACGATCCGATGTGTAACGATCTGTCACGTGCACGTCAACGTTATGAACAACTACTCCAATAACAATGTATCAGCGCGTGGACAGTCGCGGCGAAACTGATCGAGGGGACCGAGCCACAGGTGTCATCAGTCGAAGTGCCCCCGCCATGCTATCTACACCACTCCATCTCTCTCACTCACGCCACTCTTCAATAGACTAACCTCTATCTGTCTCTCTCTTCCTGCATTTCACTCACACACGCGCATGCGAGTTGCCTTCACTCAGATTTTCTAATCACTTGGAACAGTTTCGTTTTAAGGTTGCCTGGCTCAAACTTTCAATTTTTGACCCCATTTTTAATTCATTTAACTAAATTTTAGTTTTGGAAAAACCCCTTTTGGAGGTTAGTTTATTATCAGGTATTCCAAAAATCCTCAAACAGCCTTGAACTCTGTAATTTATTATTTGAATTGACAATAATTTTAGTCAATATTAATACATATATTAACTTACATTATTAAATTTGAGATATTCTTAGTAAAAATATTTACTTTCAAAAATAATTAATGTTTATTAATATATTAACTTACATTATTAAGGGTATTTGATATATAATGATGTCACGAATTACCGACCGATTTTTTATTTATATTCAGCTGGTTTATTAAGAGAAAAATGTAAATATAATGCTGAAATTTGAGGAAATAATAAAGAATATATCAAGGAATCGATGACTGGTGTGTTTCAATTTTTATTTTGAAAAAAATTATTTAAAAAATTTTTTTTCGAAATAAGAACTGAAAAGCACCAGAAATGGATGCCTAAATATATTCTTTATTATTTTCCAAAATTTCAGCATTATATTTGCATTTTTATCTTAATAAACCCGCTGAATGTAAATAAAAAATCAGTCGGTAATTCGTGACAACATTATGTATCACATACCCTTAACTTGAGATATTCTTCATAAAAATATTTACTTTCAAAAATAATTAATGTCATTAATTGTAACAGACGTTTTATTGTCTTTTAAAATCAATGATGTCTTGTTAAATTTAATCAGGGTCCAGGGGTTACAGTTCCTATTTTTTAATTTTAAAAAGGAGACTTACAGAAGAAAATAATTCTTCAGTATTCTGGAAGATTTCATGAAGTATTCTAGAAGATTCTGAAAGAATGAAAAGGGTTTAAGAGAATTTTTGAAGATTCTGAAAGACTCTAGAGAGTCTAAAGGATTCTCGAAATATTCTCGAGGATTCTAGAATATTCTGAAACAGTCTAGAATATTTTGGAGAATTTTTGAAGATTCGGGAAATTTGGACGATTTTGAAACAGTCTGGAATGTTTTGAATTTTGAAGATTCTGGAGATTTTGAAGACTGAGACTCTAGAGGATTCTGCAAGAATTCTCAAGGATTCTGGAACAGTCTAGAACATTTTGGAGAATTTTAATAGATTTTAAAAAATTGTTGAAGATTTTAAAAGGAAAGAGTCTGAATATCTTGCTAGAGGAGTCAAAATGATTTTAGAAGGTCCTAGGGAATTCTGGAAGAGTTTAAAAGATTTTGGAAATCTACTGTAGATTTTAAATGGTTCTACAAGACTCGAAAAATCTGGGAGTCTCTGGAAGATTCTGGAATATCCTGGACTCAGCGGATATTATAAGAGACAGTGTTAACCAAAAGGATAGTGTTAAATAAAAAATGGGTAGTGTTAAACCTCGATTTCAGGCAGTGTTAAAATTGGTTATAGCAAAAACATTAAAGAGTATTAAATATTAAATATGTTTTTCATGCAGATTGTACATTTACAAATTATATGTCTTACATATTAAGAGTTTAAAATGCGTAAAAACAATAATTTCTTATTAATACACGTTGCCATAGAAAACACCTCATATGGATCTTTTTTTTTTAGTAAGTGAACAATCTGAATCTTGCTTTGGGCAGTGTTAAAATATTCTTAGAATATACTCTGCTTGGAAGTCTAGAGGATTCTATGAATGATTCTGGAATATACAAGAATATTTTGAATGATTCTAAAAGATTCTGTAATAGTCAAGAATATTTTGGAGAATAATTTTAATGGATCTTAAAGAATCTAAATTTAATAAATTCTTGAAGATTTTAAAAGAGAAGGGTCTGAATGTCTCTGAAAGCGTTGAGATGATTTTAGAAGATCCTAAATAATTCGGGAAGAGTTTAAAAGATTTTCGGTATCTACTGTAGATTTTGAATGATTTTCCAAGATTCTCGAAGAATTTGGAAGCCTCTGAAAGATTCCAAGATATTCTAGAAAGTCTAGAAGATTTTGAAAAAGTCTAGAGAATTCTATGAATGATCTTACAATTAGAAGCCCCTAGAATTCTAAAGTACAAAGCTAGAAAACGATTTTCGGCTGCAAAAAGAGAAAATAAGATTCGACGCTATAATGTGTTTAATAGTTAATTATGTAAATTGAATAATTAGAATTTTGTATATTCTCCGACAAATTTAATAAAACTTATAGTCTTTGTAACTTATATATCCTTTGCAACATTTAAATTCAGCACAGATTTTTTCAAATACTAGAAATTCTAATTTTATTCAGAATTTAATAAGAGTTAAGAGAATTTACTCTAAATACGTAAAGCCAATGATAGTAATGATTCTAGAAGTTTTGAAAAATAATACTTTAATAGTATATTATGCAACATGTGCGTAAAATGTGGTTTTACACACGCGATCACCACAAATGGGTAAATCGTACTCACGAGTTGCATACGATATTTTTTGAAAGTGTGCGTAAAATGCGTTTTTACACACCTATATTAGTGCGTAAAACACTGTATCGTAATAAGCCGTTTTTACGCACTAATATGGGTGTGTAAAAACGCATTTTGCGCACACTATGTAAAAAAATTTTTTTGTAGCTCAGACAAATTTGACTACCATTTCTTTTTAACTACTTCGAACTAATAGGAATAAAATATTATACAAAACCGAAACTTTCCACAATTATGTTTCGTTTTTGCTTCCGCATATTGGAGCTCAAATCCTTAATAACAACGCAGCTAATTCGTGCGAAAACATAATACAAACACATTACATTATAAAAAGCCTTCATAAAACTTTTAATTGCATTTTAAGATCATCATGAAAATTCGCTTTCAATCAGCTGATTACAAACGGAATTTTCATTCTCGGAACCTAATTCTAAGTTATTAAACATATTGAATAGAATATTTCTAAAAATAAAAAAAAATGTTATAAGAGCTCATAAAATATAAGTTTTATTTTTTGCTCCTAAACTAATATTGCTTCAGAAAAATGAACTGAATAAAACTAAAAATAAAAAAATATTAACGAAGCTTTAATTTCTCCTAAGATTTAATTCTATTTCCAAAAAACGCTTCAATTACCATTACAAATATTGTTAGTTTTCATTTCCGCTGTTGTGGATTAGGTCTGTCGGCGATGTGTTTACAGAGGATTTTAATTCAAATAGATATTTATTCAAAAACCAATGTATCTTGTGACAAAACATATATGACGCGCATCGCAGATGCAACTGACGTAACGCGTATATGACTCTCACCCGCATGCACACTTTCCTATGTATATCTTTCTCTCCCTCTCTTTCTCCCGTTCTCTTTCCACTCATGTTTTACAGCTATTTATACGATTCAATATGGTTATCTGAAGTTTGTAATTTTTGCCGCACTGTATTCTTTTATCATTGTTATTTTAAATGTACAGCGTGTTATTAAATCAGTACTTTTAATAAATTGCGTCAAATAATCAAGTTACATACAGTTATGATATGGCTCGTAGCCTGTAGTGCGTGCGTGCGTGTGCATACGTGTCAATTATGCTATCTTCCATGTATACTTTTTTCCGGAGGTGGCGCGCTCGGTTTCGCATCTTTGACGAGACTCGCTCGACCATTCATCGTGGTTCCTAAGAGACGGAAATGTAAACTATATTCCCTCAGGAACTTTCGAGCCAGCTCTAGCGTTTTTACCGCGAAAATCGTTCCAAGAATCCGCGGATCTCAATGATCGCAAGACATGCATTTACATGCCGCTGACAGTGAAAAATCATCTATTCCAGTTATAAACCAACAATAATTCTTCCAGTCACACGTTTTTAAAAACGAAATTGGATTCTAGAGTTGTTGCAAAGTCAAAGCGAAATTGTAATCCTGAACTTTATTCTAAGCCTTGGAAATCAAAAGCTACATTTTAGAAAGCATCAGCGAAAATCCTGACCCATGAAAAAAAAAAATGAAATCAGAAACGATTCAATCCAATTTCCATGGATTTAAATAGAAAAAAAAAAGGATCCAAAATTATCATTTCAAATTAACTTTACAAAATGATTTTCAAATTAACTTTACAAAATGATTACGAGAACGCAGACAAGACAGCGAAATTTCTTATAGCTAAAATAATCAAGTGGATATGAATGCTAGGTACGTACAATTATAATCGACAAATCTGCTGATGGTCATAATTGAAGGTGTTTACCTATTTTTGATTAAAACTAAAGAGGTCCTCTTTTAAAGTCAAAGCAACATTAAAATTCGTAATATTTTACACGAAATTATCTTTTTCCCCTACAAAAATTCATTATATGACACACCTTCGTAGAAGGTGCTAACTCTCTTGGCGTATGATAACGTCCACAATTATTCTTTTTTACAAAATATTATTTGCACAATTACTGGGAACTAATTTCTATCGGTATTGAAAATAAGTGCTCTTAAATTTTTCTAGATCGTAATGTACTGCACACCAACAAAATTAATTCGATATATCTTTTTCACTAGGTGATAAATCTCGTCAAAGCCCTTATAAAATTGCACCAGGAAGCGTACAGCAGTTCGGAAAATCAAAGTCATCATCGCTTGCAGTCTATTAATTACGTCATGTCACCTTTTATATATTAGCATTAGTCCGCATCTCCAAAACTTTCACATTGCAATATCTATGATTTGTGAATTAATTAGTAATTCTGTTCCTACTTAAAACCAAGCACATAAACATTTCAAAAATGCTGCTGTACGAGAAATATTATAAGAGTGAAACAGAAAAGTGTGCATGTGTGTGCATTCTCGTCGAATATTTCTTTTTTTTTTCTCCGACGACATTCTTTTTCCTGATCTTATTATCACTTTGGCTTGTACGATTTGAGCGAGCGGAAAGCCAAGAAAGCGAGCAATACTGGACGCAAACACGCAGGCTCTTATACTTGTTCTTTTTACACACGCGCACGCACACATGCATAGATCTTATGCATTATCAAGTCGCCTCCTGGATCCCCTTGACGGTACGTTAATTACTTTTTCCGATACCGTCCGGTGACGAGTTTAGGTATTGCAATAAATATGATTTAGCAAAAACTTGGCCACAGCAGCTGAAGATCCCGTTAGAACCTGGCTCTAATGTACACTGCTGAAGCGTCATGTTCCCCGTAACCGAGGCGCTTCGCATGTTTGTACACCTCGTTTGCTGCCGCTGCCAAAGGTAGAGGTTGCTCGAGCTGATCGCTCATACCCAGCGATAGTCGCAAATCCTTTTGCATGTGCTGAAGCGGTAATTGCGTGGGAAATCCTCCCTCGATTATTGCTGCAATCAAGAATTAATCGAAAATTAATTAAATTAGTTTACGAGAGAATAATATTACATTTTTATGATGGAGCGTTTATTAATTATGTAAGGCTTTTTGAGAGTTGAAGAGGTCCCAAAAATCTTAAGACTCCTTGCGGAAGAAAGAGAAAGGAGTGCAAAGTCTTAAATATAAAAAATAATACCTTAATTGAAAACAATTTGTTTTTCAAATGAATGTTTCATTTAATTCATCATCTGTCATTTTAAAAAAGCGAGCATCTTTCGTAAAAAAAATGGGTTTTCAATAGCTTTTCAAATCAATTTTTCATTTAATTCACGATCTGTTATTTAAAAAAAGGTAGCATCTTTCGTAAGAAAAGGGAAGAAAGGCATCTAAAGATACAAAGGAGGAGGGAGAGATAAAACAGGGTACCTAGCGATTCTCCTAAAAAACATTCCAGGTTTTCCAGGTCAAAAAATAAATTTTTCCAGATACCATTTTTTAAAAATCTTTCTTTTTGAACCTGTGGGACAGAAATAATTTATACAAATAAATGAACTATATAAAATGTTTATTATGCGATTTATGAAATTCTTGAGTTTAGCTAAGTGTAGCTGGGAAGGTAAAAAAACTATTTTTTATTTAAGGGAAGAAGAATGTTTTTTCCTACTAATTACTGAGATGATATCTTAAGAAAATTAAGGAGAATTGGTTTTCTAGTAACGAAATAGTGCAAAATCGTTTATCAATTGCTTTAATAACCATTTCTACTAATGTTTAATAAAAAAACTACTGTCTTACAGCAAAAAAAAAACTAAAAAAACTTATAAGTGAAGTGAAAAAACTTACATGAAGTGAATCAGTAGTTTTCTACAAAAGTTTACTAATAAATTGATAAACGACTTCTCATTATTTCAATTGAAGAAAAATACTAATCCAGATGTAGAGAGATAAGAATTCCAGGACTGTGTGAAATTGAAGGATTTTTCCAGATAAAAAACAATTCAAGGACTTTAACAGGTTTCCAGGGATTTCCAGGACGCTAGACACCTTAGATAAAAATTTACAAAAATCATCCTTACGTAATTAATGAACAATCAAAACTATGGATTATATTAGTTTCTTTGAGGAGGAATTGGACAGACAATCGGAAAAAAAAAGTTAATCAAAGCGTCCATTTTCTCAGTTTTTGTTTATTTTAAACATTTTATTATCGAGTTTTTGTTAGTAAAATTGTGAAAAATTGTATTTCGAATCAAATGAGCCATCAAGTTTTAATCGGATAAGAATTATAGATTTTTTATATTCGGAATCAATATATAGATTTCGGTGATAAACAGGTAAACTCTGTCTGTTGATTCCGATTATAAAAAATCTATAATGCATATCGGATTAAAACTTTTGGTGGCTCATTTGATTTGAAATACAATTTTCCAAGTTTTCACTACAAAAAGTTCAATAATAAAATGTTAAAAATTTTAAGAAAAACTGACAAAATGGGCGCTTTGACCAACTTTTTTCCAATAGTCTAATTCCTAGATGAAATAATAAGGAATATATCAAGGAATCGATGTCTTGTGCGTTTCAGTTTTTAACTTAAAAAAATCAAAAATAATGTTTTTTCAAAATAAAAACTGAAACGCACCAGACATCGATGCCCAGATATGCTTTCTATTATTTCCCAAGATTTCAGCATTATATTTGTATTTTTCTCTTAATAAGCCCGCTGAATATAAATAAAAAATCGGTCGGTAATTCGAGACATCATTATGTATCACTCACCCTTAACCTTTAGAGGGCCGGCAATTTGGGAGGAAAATCGATCTCAGAAAATTGGCCCAAAAGGTATCTTATATCATTGATTGATCATAGACAAAGTCTCGATCAGGGGGTGAGACAATATATTGGCTTTCCGGCCCTCTAAAGGTTAAAGGGTTAAAAAAAACTCTTGCATAAAAACTTTAATAAAGCTTTTCATATAAAAAATGATATAAATAACTAAATTTTTTGGACAGAATTTACATTTTGTTTCATGAGCTCGAATCACATTCAAATTTAAAAAATTTTTTAAACAGTTTTTACTTTACAACTATTAGAAAATGCGATTGGAATTTTAATGACTTTGAATGAACAAATGCAGTTTGAATAAGTGAACTGACGGGAAATAGAATAGTAAAATTATTACTATCCCATGTTATCACGATTGTGAATCATACATTCAAGTAAAGTAATAATGATAAATTCGCTAACTTATCACCTGAATTTATTATTTGTTAAAAATTAAATTGTGCAAATGCATGATAGCAAAGCTTTAACATGATAAATATCTGTGCAAAATTGTTCATTTATTATTATTATTATTATTTCGAAAAAGAAAATCGATCTTGAATGTTGCATCACTAAAACAATTGTTTAAAAATTCAATCATACAGATTAATAATACATCCAAACGGAAAGAATTTTTTATTTTAAACGATTCTCAATTTAAAATTCCCAATTTTTTATCAAGGAAGCAATAAAATTTCTTTGAAAAAAAAAAGATACGTTCAAATTAAAATTCAATTTTTTCAAGATAAAAAATGTGTCTATAACATAGACTTACACTCTAAGAAAATTATCCCACGTAGAAGTCAAACAGAATTTTTTTGTTTATTTAATTTTTTAAAATCGTTTTTAGGATATGATAAGTGTAGTTATTTCATTTATTAAAATCGTTTTTGAGTGTATGAAAAGTGTAATTATTTCAGCAATACGAAAAATTTTAATTTAACACTTTTATGAGGTGACCTATTTTTTTCTTCTGTATAATGATTTTTACCTTTTATTTTCTGGAATTTATTTTAAAGGAAGAATTTATCATACAATAAGTATGATATTTATAATTTATTCATATAATAAGTATATTTTTAATTTATTCATACAATAAGTATGAAAATAATATTTAACAATAATTCTCAGTGGGGGATTATATTGACCCTCGATGAAAATAATCGTTTATAATGTTGGATATTAATTTTGGCTTTAGGGTCAGAATAAAGAATTCAATTAATTTTTAATTGAACCAACCCCTAAAGCCAAAATTAACATCCAACATTATAAACGAATATTTAACAATGTAAAATTCTTTTTTCTAATCAAATGTCTTTCGAGTTTTCAACATATTTTTTAAGTCAAGGGTCTTTTTACAATTTTCGTGTTGTTCTGTTGGAACGTTACTTCTTAAGAAATTTTTTAAGAAATTCCTAAGTTATAAATTAAGAAATAGAAAGTTGTAATTAGCACCGTACGTCCAGAATATTACATGAACTTTCAACTTAGTAATTTCAGTATTAAGCACTGTTTAAAATTACTTACGCCATTTAAGTTTCAATGAAAATCTTTAAATATTATTTTCTTCGCCTCGTATATTCGAGGGTTAAGAATTGAAAACTTTTATATTAACGTTCAATAGATGTTCAAAAAAATAACAAGAAATTATCTTCCTAATTAAAGAGTAATCTGATCTTCAATCTTTAAAGTGACTGAAAAATAGTAGCCAAATCGCATAAAATCGTAGGTGCGCCAAAAATTATATTTACCTTTTCCTTTTTCAAGAATAGCCGGACAAGCTAAGGAGGTGAGTTCCAGGAGCTCGAGAACGTCTTTCTGTTGGAGGCCCGCTCTATCAGCAAGGGCCATACTTTCTGCCAAGCCTGCCAAAGTGACGCCAGCCATGAGCTGAAGAACGAGATTCATCTTAGAGGCGTTGCCCACTTCTCCAAGATAGAAACTGTTCTTTCCCATAGCCTCAAAACAGCTCTGGCACTCATCAAAAAGTGACCGATCACCGGCTGCGAGGATGACGAGAGTTCCTTCCTGCGCCTGAGTTTTGCTGCCTTGCACCTGAGCTTCCAAATATCGACCACCTTTTGCATTTATCGCTTCGGCGATGTCCTTAGAAGTCTCCGCATCAATTCCAGTCATTTCTATATAACCCTTGTCAGGTGACATCTCCGACAAGACACCGCAGTTGCCAAACACCATCTGCAATTAAAGTTTTTTGTTAGTCCAATTTTATTTTCCTGGCCTATGTCCTATGATTTAAAATTCTTTATTCATCCTTTATTTAAATACTAAGGGAACAAAAAGAAATTAAGATTCGTGAAGGACCAGTTTTTTTTTGTGAAAGACCTTTACTGAAGTCTCGTTTTTAAATTTAGAGTACTTACTTCCTTCGCAGCTTGTGGATCTGCTACACATGAAAAAGTGATGTCCGCAGCCAAAACGACGTCCGAGGGAGTAAGTCCCTGATCAGCTCCTGCTTTCACGAAGTCTATACACTGCAAATAAAATAAAAAATGTGATTAAGATCTTGTGGTTCAAGCAATATAAAATTTGAGATTCCTGATTGATCCCAAAAGTAAGTCTGAAATAAAAAATTACAATTTGCTAGATTATAAATGATTCACGATTAGAAAGCTAATAAAGTATCTTTTTCTGGAGAATACCAATATTAAAATGTTGCGTTTTCTTTATAAATATTTAAAATATTATACAAATATTATGGATTTTTGTCGATTTCTTGTATAACGGCGCCACCTGTAGACCGACCGTTCATTCGACACTCGCTCACAAAAATTCCAACAGATAGCGACTCTGTAGAGGAACATTCGGAGTAACTTCAGCTCTTGCGTCGTTTTACCCACACAAGAAACTTTTACAATATGTATGTGGATTTGTGCTCACACACTTTGATCCACAGTTGCTACGCAATGCTTCGCTCTGTTGGAAATAAAACGAAAACAGTTACCAGAGCCACATCAGCAAAGGACGCCATTGCACTTTAGAGGCTTATATGCATATGATCCCTAGCTTTCTAATTCCAAAATCCTCCTAATAGAAACCAATAGATGCTTTTCCTATTTTAGAATTATCCTGTTATGAGAAAATTACAAAATATTCTTCCACATATGATTTTTCTTCAATGAAGATTGATCATGTTAAAATTTCATCTTAAATGCGAAAGAATCAGTAAATTCTTGATTGCATAACGTTTGATTTCTGATACGATCATGGAGACTGAAGTTCAATTTGCTAAAGTGGATTTTGAGATTATATGTTGGACAGATTAGTCCATTAGTCGCTCCCATCGTAACTTACGACAGAAAATATTAGTGATAGGCGAACGGAATAAGATGGGCGAAAAAGAAATCAGGGAGAAGTGAAGGGAGGGAAAATCGATTGCAGCCATGGAACTTAGATTAGACACTTGGCCAGCCTGAAAATGAAAGGAAAAATGAGCGAGTGGCTTCAGAAGGAGTATTTTTATAGAGCCAATTTTATTGGATAGTAGCTTGTAAATTGTTTTGGAAAAGATCATTATTTTTTCGCTTGAAATTGGTGAAAGTTGGTGAAAAACATTTTTGAAAAACAAATAGAAACAGTTCAAAAAATATCCTTAATTTGAGCAGTCAGTGCCTACGTGACGACTGCGGATGTAAGCCAGGTGGCTTGTCGGTTAGCACATTTTTCCCTAACGGCAGAGACGCTCTTTGCCACGTTGTCAAGTGCATTTATTGCTTGCAAAGCAAAAATTAATAGAACTCCAATTTTATTCTTTTTAGCCAAAATACAAATCCAAACAGCTTTTTTTTCAGTTTTCTTAATAGAGTATACTGTTGATGAACAACAAAAGATAAAATAAATTTTTCTAGAGGAAATTGGAAACCTTTTTAAATATCTTTACATAATTTTTAAATGGATCTGAGCAGCTTGTATTGGCTGTGTGCTTTTTATATTCACAATATGAAAGGCAAATAGAAGAAGATTGATTATCCAGGTTTCAAGGCTTCGATTTCTATTGAAGGTTTTTTTTTAAAAGCTTTACGTCATTATTGTGTCCATGATAGCTAGTGCCGTGTTACGAAACTGGAAATCAAAGCCCCTATGGGCCTATGGATTAAGTTTGGTCGATAAGCCTCTTGGAACTTCAATGAATTGTTTGAAATTCAAAATTTCAAGCACGTCTTCTGGAAAGAGACAGGATGGAGATAAATCCAAAGCAAAATTTAAGCGAGTATTCAAGACTGAAGAATATCATTTTTAAGAAGTCTTTTTTATTTTTGAAGAGAATGACGAATAGGTAACAGAACAAGGGTTGCTTGGAATTTAGTGACACTAACAATAAGAGGTCTTGACCTCTTAGCAACTTTTTATGCGATGCTTTGGCATCAGTTTCTGTATCGAGTCTCGACTAAATGACCTTGAACCGTTGCGAACGTGCTCCACTTATTCGGTTTCCCAAGCACCCGCTCATTGGATTTCAATTAGTCAAATTACTATCTGAACGAAAACATCTCCCACCGACAGATTGTTAACCATTTATAAATGTAAAAGTCGTTTGCAAATTCATTTAGATATCTTGATTTTTTTCCAACATATGTTGTCAAGAAGAAATTATTCTCCGACGGTAAAAAATTACACCTCAGCAGTTCTGACGTTTTCCAGATCAGAGGATTAAAAGTTTCTGAAATCTGAAGCCCGAAAGTTTTTATTGCCAGTTCAAGTGCTGTTGAAATATAACAGATTGGTGATAAGATTTCAAATTCCAATTTATTGTTTCGAGGACAAAGTGCTCGACTAGTTTTTAACAAGGTTCAATGGGGAAAAAAATAACTTTTTTTTTTTAATTTAGAAGTTGAAGCCAAGTTTTTTCTGCCAACGCAAAAAAAAGCAAGAAAAGATAGAAAGTAAAAAATTCTCTTTTTTAGATTGACAGGCCAGCTGAACAAACTCTGAAATCCGGCAACCCTGTTTTTATCATTGTCCGTGAACAGCACATATAAACACGTAATTTGCCTGATATTACAAAGCAGGTTCACGTTTGCATAGCTTATCACTGAATTTTAACAAAAATAGACATACTGACTCTTACTCTCGCTTCTTTTGTCACAAAAAATAGATAATAATTTTTAGCAAAAGAGTTTTTCAAAACAGTTTCATGATTTTGTTCTGAAATTTATTTTATAGGATTAGAAATATTTTAGCGAATTGAATTCTTCAACAGAAAGTTGTTGAAAAATTGATTTCTGCTTTGTAGGGAGTCAGCTAAGACTCGCTTGATTTTGAAGTCAAGTCATGCTTCATGGTTTATAATATTATATCATTTGATCATTTTACACTCGCCATTGCTAATTTAACTTTACATTCACATCTCGATGCGTGAAAGCATGACGCCTACGCTCGAAAGGAACCCAAGTTTCGCATTTTAGCTTCAGGGGAATGCTGGGCTGCGTGTTGAAAGAAAATAGCGTGCGAAGGAAGTAGACGGAGGTATATCGACCTCCCGCTTAGGAATAGATGTACAAAAGTTATTTTCAATCTTTTACTCTATATTATTTCAGGGAAGAAATATAATATTTAAAAACCATCTCATTTTTGTATTTTTTGGGGGTTTTCAATGATGACGTCAAAACTAAATATTCAGTAATTAGGTTTAAGAGACCAAAATTTAGGAACGTTACAAAATCTAAGAACGAGCATCAAATTAAACTTGTAACGACATCGAACAAAAAATCTTCTATTTTCCTAATAAACTTCCCCACAAATGCATTTCTACGTATCATTTTTCAATCAAAGACCTTCTGTTCTCGTAATTGCAAAATTTTGAAAAACAAGTGGGGCACGATCCCATCCTACTTTCAGCTGGCAAAAATTCAATTTAATAATTAGTCCCGTCTTCACATCTCAGTTGATTTTGGCAAGAATGCGTTCAACTTAAGGAGAGAAAGAAGGAAAAAGACGTGAGGGGAAATTGAGACCGATTGGTAATTTTGTCCCCAGAAGAATTTCGCGAGTTCGATTTCTGACACAGTGAATAAAGAGAGGTGTTGAAATATTTGCTAAATTCGATATTCGTCTAAGGTGGGTAGATACAAGGAGAACAGTGGCATTTCGTGACCTTCGAAACTGATAGGAACGTGACCTTGAGAAAAAGTCATTCGTGAGTTTCCTTCCCGTTGCCAAAAATTGTTTTTATCTTGTTTCTCTGGCGCACATAGTTCCGCAGCGAGCTTTAGTTTATGAAGAAAATAAACAAAATGTAACCACGTGAGAAATTAATATCAATCTAGAAAAGAAAGAAAGTTTTATGGATTGCAAAATATTTTGGAGCACACGCTGAGAATTAATAGGGCTAACTGAAAATATCTAATTTTGGCAAGTCAAATCCCGAGTTAGAAAAATTTCTTTTAAGAAAATTGTAACCAGTTGCATGAAAATTCAATCACAACACACTAGAAAAAGCATTTGAATCTCTAATTTTTCTGGAAATTCCTAGACAGTAAAGTCAGTAGAAGCCTTTGACAAAAATACCCTCTCCTAAAATATTTTAAGCTCGGTGCATTGGTGAAGCTGGAATACGTCATAGGTCTGTATTACAGAGTCCGCTCTTTTTTAGTTGTCATTGAAAAGCATTGTTCAGTTATATAGTTGTAGTGCACTCGATAGATAGCCAGACTTGTCTATGTAAAATTAACCTTTGTAAATGTCGGTAGACCTTTGTATGCATATAGTAATCCACTAATGGCATTTGCAGTTTATAGCCAACTCTTTGCTAGACAAAATATTCATAGCTCAGACAAAACGACGTCTAAAGTTTTAAAACGTTTTGACAATTTCTTAAGAATTTTCTATATTTTCAATTTTGTTATTTCCTATTTTCCAACTGTTAGAAGTTTGGGAAGCTTGTTTCAATCAAGAAAGAGAAAGAACAGTAAAAAGATCTTTCACCCTGACGCAGAATTATTTTCCACCAATTCAAGGACAAGTATTTCTTTCCCAAGAATTGGTTTTTAATGCCGAATACGAGTCGAGAAAACTTTCAAGTTTTAAACCGAATCGAAGAAAGGTTTTCTCGATTAAACTGAAGATGAAAAAGGCACATTTCATTTAAATAGGGTGTCCAGCATTTCTCCTTAAAAAAATTTCAGAACTTTTCCAGGTTTTCCCGGTAAAAAATAAATTTTTCAAGGTATCATTTTTTAATTATTACCATAAACTTTCATGAATAAAATCTTTCTTTCTTGAACCTGTACGATAGAAATAACTTATACAGCTAAATGAACCATATAAAATGTATATTATACGATTTATGAAATTCTTGAGTTTAGCTAACTGTATTTATCTGTATAAGCTCAATAAACTATTTTTTCGGAAAAAACTCTCTAATAAGAATTAGTAGTTTTCTATTAAGTAAGTTACTTAGCAAGCATTTCTACGAAACTTTCATAAAAAGATTACTATTTTTCAGTAAAAAACAAAAAAATTATTTCGAGTAAACTAACTAAATGAATTTATTGGTAAGCCATACTAAGTGAATATGTAGTTTTCTACAAAAATTTTAATAAAACTATTGATAAACGACTTGTCCTGATTTCATTCATTCCGGGTTGCTACAAAATTCCAATTTCAAAATTCTCTGACTTTCCCTAATTAATTTTTCATTTTCCCTTACTGATATCTGTCCTTATGATTAAAATTATAATTATATAATACAGGGATCACAATGGTTCAGCAGTTCAATTTTAGGGAAAATAGAGGATTTCTTTTTCGTAAAAGGAGATTTTAAAGAAAGGAGGGAAGTTTTTTTCATTTAAAAATACCAAGGAAGCTGTAAATCTCCAGAATCTTAAAAAATCCTCAAAAATCTTAGATTCCTGTCTAGAATCTAATAAAAAAAACTCCTCAAATTTCTAAACTTTCAGAACCTTTGGAATGCTCTAGAATTTTTTTAAATCCTTCATGACTTTTGAACTGTTCAACAAACTTCTAAAATCTTATAGAATATTTTTAGTTTTCCATAAACTTTTAGATTCAGTGGATCTTTTAAAATTTCAAAAAATTCTCTACAATGTAGATTTTTGATTGTTTCAGAATCTCGCAGACTTCCTGATTCTTCCAAAATTTTCCATAGAGTTCTAATATCTTCTAGTCTCTTCCAGACTTTTTTTAAAAGACTTAAAAAGTCTACAGAATTTTAGGAAGATACTGAAAGCAGTCTAGAAGATTCTTTAAGATTATAAGTCTTTTGAGAGGGTTCTAAAGGTTTCTGCCGAATTCTGGAAATTCTAATACACTACAGAATAATGTGCTTGAAGTTTTGAAAGTTCAAATGAACGAAATCTTTATTTGATTTCGTTTTCAACTTAAATTTTTTCTAAAATATTGGTTTTTTTAATATAGAATCTGATGTAATGATAAAGAAGCTCATGATATTTCTCTTTATTTTCTAGATTGAACTATATTTCAAGATAAATTTGAGTTAAGAAAAAAAGTTCGTTCATTTGAACGTTCAAAACTTCAGGTACATTTTAGAATATTCTTGACGATTCTAGCAGATTTTATAAGATCGTGGAAGAGCTCAGAAGATTTTAGAAGATTCTGGAACATTCTAGTATATTTTGTAGAATGTTAAACAATTTTTCAGAATTCTTTAAGATTGTATGAAGGATTCTTTAAGATTGTATAAGATTATTATAGATAAATAAAATTATTTATTTAGAATCCAGAAGGTTCTAAAAGATTATGGAAAAATCCAGAAGAATATAAATGATTGTAGGTTTTAAAACAGTCTAAAATATTTTGGAGAATTTTTACGGGTTTCGGATAAGTTTTGAAGATTCTGAAGAATTTGAACGAATTTCGGTAATCTTTTGTAGACTTTGGAGGATTTTAAAAGATTCTATAGAAAATTGTAGAAGATTACGAAAGTATTCAGAAAATTTTAGAAGATTCTGAAAGAGTTTAGTATATGTTGTAATATATTGAAAAATTTTGGGACATTATTCTATAAAATTATTGTAGGAGAACCCAGAAGATTCTAGAACAACCTCAAATATTTTGGAAAAGTTTCAAGGATTTTAAATCAATTTTAGAAACTCTGGAGAACTTTAAGAGATTTTAGGAGACTTTCGTAAATTTTGAAAATTTGGAAATTATGGGATATTTAAGAAAACATTAAAAGAGTTTTTGAATGTCACAAGTTTCTATTTATCCTAATTCTTGGACAATTATTCGGAAATTTGAATATAAAAAGGGAAAAAAAAGGAAGAAAAAGGAATGAAACTATAAAAAAAGTGATTTTAGGAGATTTGGAGAATAAAATGGGAAAGGGGGAATAGGGGACTGACTATGATCCCTGATTTTGTAATAATATAATTATATAATTATAATAATTGTTAAATTATCATTATAACTATTGAGATATAATTATAATTTGTTGAATCAAAAAAATTCCTGACTTTTTGAAGGTTTTCCCTGATTTTCCCTGACCATTTTTAAATTCCCTGACTTTTCAGAATTCTCTGACCTGTAGCAACCCTGTTATTTGAAAAAAACTACTAATTCAAATGTAGAGAGATAAGAATTCCAGGACTATGAGTAAAAGTTAAGGACTTTCCCAGGGTTTTCCAGGTAATAAAAATTCAAGGACTTTTCCAGGTTTTCAAGGATTTCCAGGACGCTAGACACCCTGATTTAAAGAAAACTGGAAGTATAAATCATTTCAAAAACTTATTTACTCCTGGAAGTTGTAAGCTCGATGAAGATCTCAATTTATCACAGTTCTATCCGAACTTGGACGTCTTCTTGAAACATGGTCATGATTGGGCCAAAAGTTGCAGACATTCAATGAATTTTAAAAACTCAATCGGCGCCTCGAAACTCGAATAGAATTCTAGCTTTTGCAAATAAATCTTCATTACACTGAAGGCGACCAAGTGTCTGAGAACTGACTTTAAAATCGGCATTGACTTTGGCCTATTCTGACACGTGTTTTTCGAGGACGTTCATTAAAATCAACAAATGCGCTAGTTTGAATAAACTTTCTTTGATGCTCGGGAGACTAACTTTGACATTTTTAACAGTCGGGAACTTTGCAATTTAATTTTAGTACTAAAGCTTGGTTTCTCTCATTTCTTTTTTGTGGGCTTATTTAATGAAAGATTTCAATTGAGGTATTTGGAATATTAAGAATCTTGAATAATTCAGAAACAGATGGAAAAAGACAAAATCTATTACTAGGCAATATTCTTCTATTCTATTTTGTCTCTTTTTTTATCTCCAATCTGGAGATTCGAAAATAATCATATCGATCTTATTAAACTCTAAACTCTATAACAGTTGCCAGATATAACCAAACCTCTTTAGATATTTTTATAACTCGATAAAGAGAGTTTAAAATTGGAGCTTCAAAAACGATTTTCATCATGAAACAATATGAGGAAATTTTTATTTATTTTAGCTTACTTTCTAATTGAATTATCTTCCGAAAATACTATTTTTATAACTCTATAACTTTGCCTTTTTCCAGCCATTCTCCTATAAATTTATGATTGTCGTGACTCTAAGATACGAACCCTCTCTCTTAGTGTTACGCAACACTTGAACGGCCCTCCTACGTTGCAAATAGGTTTCACAATTAGTTGCTATGGAAACATCAATTCATAATTAGTGTTAACGTAATTGACATGAATACGATCGTAGACTTCATAGTGAAGATTACACCAGAAAATTACACTAAAGTACTTTGCTGACAACCTTTGCCCTTTATAAAATAATTTAAAAGTTAAAATTATCTAGCCAAGCAGAAACTTCTTAGAAAAATGAAAAAAAGTCAAGAGTTTTCACTTAAGAGGCTTAAAGCCTCAAATGAATATTTAAAATCAGTTTAGAATTTACAGGAGTCTTCTCTTCTCAAAACAAGATTTCACTTCGATGATAAGGCGATCCATTTTCTGATTTACAATTTCCTTGAAACCTTTAACTAACACGATTGTCGGATCAACGAAAGTTTTGTGAATAGAATTGTAACAAATGCAAAAATTGAATTCGTTTTGTCAGAGCAGAAACGACTCAAAATGGATCATTCTTAAAGTAGTCCAGCTACTGGAAAAGCTAGTCAAAGCTATGTCCATTATTTTTTTTGGTATTTGGAATTAAATCCAAAATTTGGCCAGCTTATCCATTAATAAATTAAGTAAGCAATTTTTATGCTGCTAAATATACATAAAGTATTTAAAAAATAACAATAAATTGTAAATTTAGATGTTGATTTGACTTGACTCCGAGTAAAGGTCATTTTTTTACGCTCAGCAGTTGGCAGCGTCACAGCATGTCGAGTGTTGAATGTTCCTTTGAATTCTTCTTATAATGCCAGGTCCT
>JBAGKK010301165.1:0-20084 GCA_037177015.1 Euceroptres primus
AACTTGAAGTACCAAATCTTCTTAAATTCCAATTTATATTCAGCCTCCTCTCCGTCACTTCTTTAATCCAACGATGGAGCAATTTTGTATCCAAATGTTATTCAATTATCCTAGTAAGACAAGTTATTCCGTGTAAGTGGTTATCTTAGGTTATCTCACACGAGTGGCCATCCTCATCGCAGGCTCTCCTCTCTCCTTTTGGCTAAAGCGCTTGATACAGCCTGGCATTACCCGACGTTTGTTTAGGAGAAGGGAGGGGAATCAGCGACGCAGGCAACCGCCTCCCACCCATAGCACCATGCAACACAGCAATCAAAACTCTTAGAATTACTTGAACTAAAGATTACAAATTGAAGCATATTCTAAACCCAACTATCTGATTCAAATCATATAATGACATTTCCTGTCTTAAAAAGCTTCCTAACTCCAGTACCTTATCATTATCAGGATTAAAGCATAATTCGCGAATATCGACTTCCTCCGGTCTGTTGATCGAGAGTCGATTATATATAAATCCATACAGCCGGGGTCTACCCTCTGAAAGAAGGGGACAAAAATTAACCAGGTGCCTTAAGTCTCTCATTTCACCACCACAACTATAATCGGCAGGCAGATCTCACCCCATCCTAGCAAAGTGATCTCCCGTAGAAATATGGCCGGATCTCAATCTGGTAATCAGGCCAATAGCTGACCTAGGAGCCTCAATCCCCTTAAACTACGGCCTTGGGATTTTGAAGTTAACGCGAGAGAAGTATCGAGATCGGTCTCCACCCGCAGAACCATATGGCCAAAGAAAACATCTCCAATCTTTTTGATCCCTCTCAAAAACACTTTTAAGATCCTCTAGGGGAAGACCAGTCGACGAGTAAAATTCAAGAGCAGAAGCAGTTTTAGCCACTCTATCAGCTATAGAATTCCCTCTAATTCCGGAAAGAGAATGAATCCACAAGAGGGAGACAGATTTTCCTCCGTCCTTGATGCACCCTATTAGATGTAAGATTTTCCTAATAGCGGTTGAAAAACTAGAATCGTTAAAGCTGTTCCTAATAGACCAAAGAGCAGCCCGGGAATCCGACAGGATGACCGTTCTTTCCAATCCGTCCCGCCCAACAAATTTTAGAGCAAAAAGGATTGCAAAGAGCTCGGCCGTGAGAATTGAGGCAAAATTATTGAGACGTAATCCAAACTTGACATCACAGTCTGGTACGTAGTATCCACAACTCACTCTACCATCCAGAGAGTTCAAGGAGCCATCTGTGTAAATTTCACGAGCATTAGGATAAGATTGACGCAAAACCTTCGCACATTCATTCGAAGGGGAATCTGCATTTTTAATAGCCAACCCACTATCCAAATCCACTTCAGGAGCCACACAGAGTTTATTCCACGTGAGATCAAAATACGATGACTTATTTGTCCGAGAAAAACATTTTAATACCCCTTGCATACTCTCGTATACCGAAAGAAGCCCAATTTTTGTAGGATTTACTTTGAAGTTCTCCTTCAACCGTCTTCTCTTCTCAGACAGAAGTTGGAGTTTCGGAAGAAGAGGGTTGTCTGTCCAGGAGAAATTTCTTAGGATGAACCTATTAGCTAGTAGGCTCCTACGAAGCGAAAGAGGGGACTTATCCGCTTTTGCAAGCAGAAAAGTAACAGGAGTAGAGCTCATACAGCTCATAACCACTTTAAGAGCCGCGTAAAGAGCCCTATCCCGCATCCTAAGAGCTACGGAGCTCGCTTTCCAAAAGAGGGGAGCTCTCCATTCCAGATATGCTCTAACAAGATTTCTTATAACTAACCGTAAAAGAAGGGGGTTGGCTCCCAACGAAACCTTGGCTATCACCTTCAACACATTGATTGCCTTGAGGGCCTTTGACGTAATAAATTTGGTATCGTGAACCCAGGTTAGACGTCTATCCAGAAGGATTCTTAAGGTAGAGCAATGTATCCTGGCATGAAATAACTGTCCCATTTAACGTGAGAGAGATATCCTCCAAGTTAAACCGCGCACGGGAGAACAAGCAAAGCTACGTTTTAGGAAAGGAGATTTCAAGGCCCAGGTCTCTAAGCCAAGGAGTCAAAGTATCTATAGCCAGCCGAAGCAGCATGAGAGCTTCATTGATATCTCTGAATGGTAAGTATAGTAAGAGATCATCCGCATAGATAGCCGCTCTTACATTAGGCGGAAGAAACTCCAGGAGCCGATGAAGGTTGAGATTAAACAGGATAGGAGATAACCCCCCCCCCCCCTGTGGAAGTCCGACCCCACATTCCCTATATTCCTTACTATGGGCGGAAAAGAACAAGCGTCTTCTAGAGGTCAAAAAGCCAACGAAGTTGACTATCCTACTAGGGACCCCCAAGACTGTAAGCTGACTCACCAAAACCTCCGGTAGTACAGAATTGGAGGCTCCTTTAATATCCAAGGCTAGTGCCAAAGTACTTTCCCCCCTGCCAAATCCCTGTACAATGTCCGCCGTCACTGTCAATACGCAGTCAAGAGCCGACCTCCCACGCCGAAAACCAAACTGGTACCTTGGAATCCAACCTTCCTGCTCAGCGCTGTGCTCCAGCCGCTTCTGGATCATCCTCTCAAACAACTTACAAAAAGTCGATGTCAAGAAAATGGGTCTAGATCCCTTGCCAGAAGGTTTAGGTACGAATCGCACCAGCGAGTTCCACCAAGATTCGGGAAATTTGGAGCACTGTAAAAAGCAATTAAATAGTTCCAAAATGAACGCCAGCACTGGCTTTAAGAATCTCTTTAAAATCTTATAAGTAATACCGTCCAGGCCAGGCGCGGACTTCCTTTTACAGGCCCCAAGAGCCAACTCATATTCAAAAGGAGAGAAAGGATTATTGAAGGGATCTGTTTCTTCAGCAAGAGGAATAGGACGAATCTCAACAGGCACAATATCTGATCTAGTCAAGTCTTCCTGTAGAGAGCGAAGTTGCGAAGAGTCCGGGTCATTAATTACATTGGTGTTCACTGGAGCACCTCTTCTTAAAAGGGAATTAACCACCCCCCAAATCTTGCTCATACCCGAAGATTGGTCAGGAGACTCACAGAAAGTTTTGAACGAGGAGAACTTCTGCCCACTGAATTGAATATCTTACGTGCCGATCTACGAACCCGGATAGCGCTGTCACAGTCCTCATTTCACCATAGTGGCTGCACCTTCCTTCTGCCCTTACGAGAACCTGCACGATAAGCCCCCCATTTCTCCAGTAATACGAAGACAAAATCAATGAACGTCTCTTAGACACCAGTCGGCTCAGAGGATTGCTCAAGCTCAAAAAGGAGAGCAGGGAGGTGATCCTCAAAATCCTGATTAAATTGATTCCAGTCCAAGGACTTAGTATTAAATCTATTAGAGGTAGATGCACCCTTCCGAGACGGTTCTAAATCCAAAACCCCTTTAAGCAAACAGTGATCTGATCCATATTGATCTTGCGTGATTTCTGAGCTAACGAAAGGAACAAGAGAGGCCGAAATAAAGCCTAAATCCAGGTTGTTCCACCTACTCGCGTCAGGTGAGAAGTATGTAGGTTCTAAGTCATTCAAGGTTACCAAATTAAAGTCTATAGAGATGAATGAGAGAACATTGCCCCTTCTATTGGAAAAGTCAGCTCCCCAAGCTGGTGAGTGCGCATTAAAATCCCCACACAAAAGTATCAACTGTGCATTCACCGCCCCATTCAACAGTTGACAAAGATGTTCATAGTCTAGAACAGAATCCAGGCTATCGTATATGTTAAAAACTGCCAATTTACCTTTGGACGTTGAGGCAGTGATGGCAGTGACCGCATAATAATGTACAACAGAAGAAAGAGAACTAACCCTTCTGGGTTGACTGACTTCGAATGATCCTAAAGTTAAATTAAAGATATAGGAGAGATGGGTTCCCTAAGTAGGCCAAGAGAATCAGAGCGGTCCGTTTCCACCCCAACCAAATCGCCCTCGATAGTCGATTATGGGATTTCAAAACCTGAAAAAACCTTTGAGAGAAGCAACCAATTCATTACTCCTAGTACTCAGGCTCAGAAGAGCTGAAACCGCATCATCAAGTACACCTGGAGAAGGCTCTCTCAGATTAAGTCTAGGGTTACTCCGCCCAGGAGAAACACTATCACGTAAAACAGTAGACCTGTCAAAGCTCGGAGAACGAATAGAAGGAGAAGATCCAACTGTGTCAGGCTCAGTATTGCGAAAAAGACGCTGGGGCCTAAGAATGCCCATCTCATTGAGACGCTCATCTGCCTAAAAAAACTCGCAGTTGTTATGAAACCGATACTTCATCACCTCAAATTCGTATTTGTATACCGGGTAGGCCTTCGATGAGGCAGGATGTTCACCGAAACAATTAGAGCCCAATGCCTTCCGAATCCTGTTCTGACATAAATCTGTCCTATGCCTATCGCCCCTGAATTCACAAAACAGTCTCGTACTTCTACATTGATCTGCCACATGTCTGAAGCGTTGACAGATGAAGCACCTCCTAGAAGGAGGGATAACTAGTGTAAGGTAAAAGACAAAGCCTGTAAGTTTGACTGACCTCGGAACCTTAGGAGCGTCAAAAGAGAATTCAACCGTCTCCGAGAGGGAACCATTATTATTGGTACGCCTCCTAATCGCAGACACCAGAGATCTAGAAGCGTGATCCAGTCTACTAAAAATATTTTGAACATCATATTTGACAATTCCCATATTGGAGAAACCTTTTTTCCTTAAAAGGAAAGGGGGGATGTATACACGGAAGCCGCCCAATCTAAGAATATCCGAGTCAACCAAGGAATTCACGTCCCTCCAATCCTCGCAAAAAATTTTTATCTGGTTTTTCCCACTGACTGATATCAATAACTGCTTCAACCATATCTGCAAAAACCAAAAGATCATAATTCCCAATATTCCTACCCATAACTGTGCTTTCGACAAAAACCATATAAGGAGAAGGGGAGGAGGGTTGAAACCTAATCACCGCATCCGCGGAATCTCTGACCCAGAGGATCTCCCTCGTATCAAATCTTTCACTAGACCGAGGGTCCGAGAATTCGGCTGACCACGTTCCAGATTGTCAGAGACAACCACATTATTAGTAGGACCAGGATTGGGACTCTCCGTCAATCGGTTCGACTGAGAAGATTCATCACTATCAGAAGCGTTAAATCTATTCCTCTTCAGAGGGTTAATCGAAGTATTACCAGTGGAACCACCAGAAGAGGGAGAACTCCTATGACGTTTATTCACTTCATCAGGCATGAATCCCAATTCCTCTCCACCAGATCTCGTACCGGCCATACCCGCATCAGGTCTCACATTCTTTTCAACTTGCGAAAAAGGGCCAGAAAAGCCTTAGACCGATCCCTTCGCTCTCTTACGTCTTTCCCGACAGCAGTTCGGTCCATCAGCACGAGAGACTTCGGTACAATCTAAAAAAAGAGTTACAATGTGTTATTGAATTAACCCCCCTGACCAGACACAGGCCTCAGGCAGAGTATACCCTTAGACTTTTAACGTAAGAAAGAATTTTTAACAAAAAAATTGCCCGAATTAACTAGGTTAGTAACCTTTATTTACTTTATCGCTCTCAATCAGCCCCAGCAGGACAACTAGTATCTTACTCACTATTCATTCCTCATATATATTAGAAATTCTTAACATGTAATAAAAGCACTATCCAGGAGGTAAGAAGGCTAATAATAGGCAACTACTGACAATGCAATCCAGTCATAAAAGTTCCATTCCTTCTAATTTCTTATTCCAAATCAAGAAAATAAATCAGAAAGAAGATAAAAACAAAAATGTTCGCCCCTTTATCAATGTGCACAATGTCGGGTACAGAAGGCAGCCCTGTTTGTAGGTTATGCTCGGGTTCAATAAGTATAAGAAAGGAAGAAGGAATTAGAAAGTAAGGTGTTGTTGAGCAAAATCAATAATAGCGCAGGCAAACGGTGGGGAACAGGGAAAAAACAAGCGTCATAATCGTCTCTATTTGGTAAATAGCAATCAAGGCGTGGGTTGAATAAAGGTCAAGCGCAGATAATTCAAACACCTTCAGCAGAAAAAGCAGAATTTACCTTCAAAAAATGACAATTTCCTATGTCATTATATTATTCAGAACTCAAAATTCAACAACCTCACTCCTTATTAGACTTCCCAGTTTAAAATTGGATGATGAAGATTTGGATTACTCAGCGTATGATCCTATAGAACCTTCTATAGGTTTATGTATAGCGTTTCCTCCAAGAAAATGTAGCGTAGCCAAACGTTGAATTCCTTGTAGTAGAATTATTATAAAATAACTGCCAATAAGTTGCTGAGTCAAATTTGTAAAGCGTCAAAAACAGCGACCACCACCACGCTTTCATGGTCGCCACCATGGAAAGCGTGGCTTCATTATCAAATGGCATCCTCGTGCCTCGATGGTATACTTTAGTCCAATTCGTAGAACTAATTACTCAAATCACTCCCCATAAGTTAAAAAAACGATAGTAGTTGCAATTCAAACACTAAAAGGCGACCAATCGCGAGAAAAACAATCGCAAATTAAATTTCCAATAATTAACCTTGGTATGTAACGCTGATTCGACTACTCGCCACGACTGCCGGAAGCCGAATCCTCGCTCTGAGCGCTCAACGAGCCAATCGACTCGCTATCCTCACGGCGCCGCCTGGCGCCAAGCGAGTCACCTAAGGCTGACTGATTGGTCTTGCGTCGGCGCAGATTCATGGCGCGAGATTTTTGAATATATTTTTTGTGCAACACACTATGACACTAAATAAAATGGTGGCGAAAGATCAAAAAAATAAATAGAACCGAGGTCTGTCAAAGCGCGAAGTGCTTTGGGGGACATCAAATTATTGACTAAAGTTGGGGAAAATTATCCCGACATCGAATAAAAAATAGTTCTGAAACAATACCCTATTTTGCCAAAAACTACCCCAGACTTCGAACTGCTCTATAGAACTAAAAAAGTATTTAAAAAGTATGTTTTTGAAAGAAAAAGTAGCCTTAAAAATAAAATTAAAGGTATTAAAAAAGTGGCCTTTATTAAAGCAGTAAAAAATTAGCTTTTTAAAGAAAAATGTATTGCAAAAACATTTTTTTTCACTTTTCTGAATATAAAAAACGGGAATCGATTAAACTAGTGTCTTCGTGAATCGGTTTCTTTAAGAATGCAGATTTGGCATTTTCCTTGAACCGTGGAAATATCTTCTAGACTATATTTTAAGTACGTATTGAAAGTTCCATTGGGGAAAAAAATTTCTTACATGTTTTAAGTATTTAACGATGTCCCAAAATGATTTTGGAATCCGAGATAACTCTAGAACATGCATCGTTCGTTGCTAATTACTATTTTTAAATTGAAAAAGTATCATATAAAATGATGAAAAACGACGTCAATAGGACAAATTTTATTGATGTAATTTGTCCGATTGACGTAGTCTTTCATCATTTTATGCAATATTTTTTTAATTTATCAATTGCTTGGACGTTAAAGAAGTTTAACCACATCATCGTTGAACATTATATACTAATGTTAAAAAATTTTTCCTGGGGTTTCGACCTTATGAAAATCTTTCGTTACATATTTCAGAGTAATTCTCAGAATTTTTTAAAATCATTTATTGATTACAGAGAGTAGGATATATTATTTTCTAAAAAAGAGAATTCAGTAAAAGTTAGCAAATTTCAGTCAAAATCAGCCAATTTTGTAAAATTTTACTGAAATCCCTTTCCTAGAAAATAATATATCCTACTCTCTGTAATAAATAAATTGTTAAAACTTTTTTTGAGAATTATTCTAAAATATGAATTGAAAGATTTTCATAAAGTTGAAACCCGAGAAAAATTTTTTCAACAATTTAATAATTAGCAAGAAGCAATAAATGTTCTAGAGCTACCCCGGATTCCGAAATCATTTTGGGATATATTTGAATCTGTAGGAAAATGTTTCTTTCTTAATAGAACTTTTCATACGTTCTGAAAATATATTGTTGAAGATGTTTCAACGGTTTAAAACAATTCTGGCGTTATATTTAACTTTTGGCATTGCGCGAAACAACAAAAAACTCATTTTCTGTCCTAGCATTACCCCACAGTTATCGGAGTGTCAGATTCAGTTGCGCTTTTCCATTCTGAACAAATTTAAGGCATATAGCTTTATATGGTTTAACCCTTTAAAGCATACATTTTTCCTTACATACGAATTGTTTGAAACTTCATGCACGGAAGGTTTTTGGGGTCGCTGATTACGAATTTGGAGTCAAATTTTTGAAAGTTTCAAAATTCAAAATAACAGATCCAATATGGTGGACCTAAAATGTAAAAATACGTGCCGTGGCTTGAAAATGGGTTCTCGGTGGTTTTGTGAGTCGCTGATTACGAATATGAAGTCAAAATTCCAAAATTCAAAATGGCGGATACAATATGGCGGATGAAAAATGAAAAAATTGGTTCTCTGGCTTCAAAATGAGTTCTGGATTTTTTTTGGATCGCTGATTACGAATCTGAAGTAAAAATTCCCAAAGTCAAATTGGTGGATGCAATATGGCGGACAACAAATTTAAAAATAATTTTCGTGTCTTCAAAATGGTTTTCAGGGTTTTTTTGGGTCGCTGATTATGACTCTGAAGTCAAAATTAAAAAATTGAAAATCGCAGATCTAATAATAACATATCTGTGATCAGAGACATGGAAAACATTTGTACAAAAATTTCATCGAGATTAGCATGAATTTTTAAAATTAGGTCCGCCATATTGAATTTCGTAAATCTGATCACAGATTCGTAATCAGCGACCCCAAACACTCATAGATACCAATTTCTATTACAAACAAAGGTAATTTAACAAATTCGATGGGCCATATTGGATCCGCCATCTTTATCTTCTTCTGATAACAGATTCGTAATTAGTGACCTTAAAAACCTATATGTACCAAGTTTCATAAGAGTACGCTGAAAACTTTTTCAGATAATGAATTTTGCTTGCAAAAAGTGACTTTTTTCAGTATTTGTTTATTAATAAGAAAAAATTTACAAGAAACTTCAAATAACGAAGTATAATTTTTGATTCTCTAACATATTATTATTGTAAATTTACAAAAAGCTCACAAAAATGGAAAAAATTACTTAAAAAATGGAAGAAATGATAATGATCTAGGTGGTAAGTATACTTACCATCGTGCTTGTAAGGGTTAAGGGAGTTATTTGATCACTCTGCCCGTTTTTCACATTATTATATGTTTTTCAAATGCTCTTTGAATGTAATGCATGTGTATTTGCTTTAAAAAAATTCAAAATATAATGTTCAGCTTTAATAGCGTTGAATAAACCACTTGGAAAATGGCCGAATGGTTCCGAATATTTTCTAGTTCTAAACCTCCAATTTATTCGGCCCTGAAAAGCACGTATTTAATTTTAAGGTTTACATCTAGACAACACTTATCAAATAGATGGAGTCTGTCTGGGTCTCGGAGTCGGTACGATTATGTGAGATGTCCGGTTTTTTTTACAGGACGATTTCGACTGAAAACAATTATTTTCCAAACTTCAAAAATTCAGTTGAAGCACTCGACAAATTTAGAAAGAGTCAGTAAATACAAAAACCACACTGAAAACTATTTTTCACGTACAACACAGGCACTTTCAAAGAAATCGGGTTCTTTAAAAAGAATTTTATGACTCTGTTCTCTATTACGAGAAAAAGAATTTTGCTATTTGTTTTGGCAAACGGCGCGTAAATTTGGAATCTCATAGAATAAAAATCACTGACATATTGACAGCTGATGTCACTTCCATTAGCGCCGAGCTGCATGCTTACGATCGCTGACGGAGAGTTTGCGTACTATAGCACGGAATCGGCGCAGTTGCCATAGGACCTCTTACCATTTTCAATGTTTATAAAATTTCTATATCAATTGTGTCCACAAACAATTATTTCATCATTCATTTATGCACAAACTGTCCTGTTTTGCCTCCTCATAGAGGAAGCTTTGTAATGGTTACATTTTCGAAATTTTTTAAAATCATTTAATTAAACACTCGTTAATTGGTAAATGTCTAATTCAGTGTTTTGAACAATTGTCCGGATGTGTGTACACACACACATCCGGACAATTGTCACACTTTTTTGTTAGCACGATAACTTTAGTACGGTTGTAGATAATTTCATGTTTGGAGGGCTTACTAATATACCTACTTATATAATATAATATAATATAATGTAATATACACTCATCGCTTGTTATAAGGCTGGCTTCGGGGGTAGACGGCATTATAACGGGTACTATTAAAATCCAGTTTGAACCAGATTTAAAGCGACAAGCGAGAACTCTTATGTCAACATTCAGGACCGCGAATATAGTCTCTTAACGTATAAAAGTAAATGCGCAGGGAGTCGCGATGTAAAAAACTTCTGGCGGCCCTGTATGTTCGAGCGATGGCGCCGTGGCAACAGAAGCAGTCGAGTGTGAAGAATCTTGAAGCCGGACCTATTACGCCCGGTCTTATTACGCGCGATGCGTGTAATTAAATATATAATAATAAATTAAATAAAGTATAATATAATATCGTACTAATATAATATCTCAAATCGGACACAAGGATTTTAATAAATATTCTTTGAATTCTTTTCTAGAACTTTTATAATACTTTTAAAATCGGTTTTTATAATTAAAACTTTTTTCATTATCATAATTCACAGTTAATGCATGAGAGGAAAAGATTCCTTGACTCGAAAGAATCGATTAATTTTTAATATTAATACATTTTATTGAAGATTGAGAAAATTTTGTTCATATATAATATTCAAAAAAAAAAGAAATTGAAAATTTTCAATTTTATTAAATTTTTTTTACATTTTTCTGTTTTCAATGTCCAACCATAGAATGAAAGAATTTCTTGATTTAAAACGAATCGATTAACCTATAATAGTACTACATTTTATTGAATATTAAGAAAATTTAAATCATTTATAATATTGAGAAAAAAATTAAGGTTTACAATTGAAGACATGAGAATGACAACTCGTTAAAGACCATTTGAAGTTGGCCCCCCAAGTAAAAGTTCAAATAATCTAATTTAGGGGCTAACTTCAAATGGTCTTTACCGAGTTGTCATTCTTATGTCTTCAATTTTATTAAAATAATTACAAATTATCTATTTGCTATTTTATCATAACGAGGAAGCAAAGTGCTCATGATATGAGCACCAAAAAATATAGACTACGAGAAAACACCCGAAATGAATTCACAGCTAGTTTATATTTTCATTTCAATTGTTATTTTCTAAGTGAAAAAAAATTTTTAGTCAGAAAATAATTTTATCCAATCTGCTTTCCTGCAACGGTTGATAATACATATGTTACAGGATTCAATAATAACGACGCCGATTCCGCGTTGTAGTATGCAAAACCTCCGCGAGCTATCGTAAACACGCAACTCGGCGCTAATGGAAGTAACATCGTCTCTTAATATGAGTATTTCGGGGAATTTTTATTCTACGAGATTCCAAATTTACGCTGTTTGTCAAAACAAACAGCAAAATTCTTGTTCGTGTAATAGAGAACAGAGTCATAAAATTCTTTGTAAAGAGCCCGATTTATTTGGAAGTGCCCGTGTTGTGCGTAAAAAATAGTTTTCAGTGTGGTTTTTGAATCTACTGACTCTTTCTAAATTTGTTTTCTGCTGCGACTGAATTTTGTGAACTTACAAAAATCGTTGTTCTCAGTCGAAATCGTTGTTCTACAAAAAAAAAAAAGACGGATATCTCACTTAATTTCACCAATTCCGGGACCTCGATAGACCCCATCTATTAGGTAAGTGTTGTTTAAACGCAAACCTCAAAATTAAATACGTTCTTTTCAGGGCCGAATAAATTGGGGGTTCACGCTTGGAAAAATTTCGGAACCATTCGGCCATTTTTTAAGTGGTTTATTCAACGCCCTTAACGGAAGAAGTTGAGTAAAGTAGTTTAAATACTCTTCAGTGAAGCTGAACACCTGTTCACCAACTCTAGGGGTAACTACAAAGCCCTGGCTAGCTATGTGCGCATTTAAGAAAAAATTGCATAATGAAGTATTTTCAAAAACAAACCTATTTACAGTTTTTAAAAAAGTATAGTCGTTGGAGTGACTAGGGAACATGGTCAAATCCGTCACAGAGTCAGGGTCTAAAATCCCATACTAAATGAGGATTTCCTTCTGTTCGAAAGGAAACGTCGTTTTGAAAAACGCTTTTACAGGATCATGTATCTCATCGAGGAGAACAATACACGAGGATATGGATCAATTCCATCTGGGGCCAAAAAACGGTCTTATTGACACCCATTATTTTGTTTTCAAAATGAACCAAGTGTTAGTTTCTGTTTTACGTAATCTTTTATTTGAAATTATATTTTTTCAATGGATTCTAACTTAAGGGTGATCAGCCCATGTAAAAATGTCGGAAATTATGGAATTGCCGTAATTTCCAATTGCTTTTGTGCGTTTTTTTTCGAAAAAAAGGAAATATCGTCTCTAATTCAAGGTGAGAAACGTGCAAATTAACATGCGATCGAGAATAAGAGTAAAAACATGTTCCGTCTCATGTTAGTTTGCACATTTCTCACCTCGAATTAGAGAGATTTCCTTTTTTTCAAAAAAAAACGTAATTTTCCGGAATTTCTACCACCTTGGAGTGCTTTTTAAACTGCACGCAAATTCACAAGTCTAATTATTTTTACTTTAATATGTTTAGCACAAAATCAATTAGAAATTACGGTAATTCCACTATTTCCGTCATTTTTAGGGTTTCGTAGCCCCGGGCAAAAACCCTTATAGTTTCGGTCGGGTGTCCATCCGTCTGGCTGTCCGTCCGTTGTTTACCGCACGTAACTTTAAAAGTCTTTTAGGTAGAAGGCTCAATTTTAGTATGAATGACCATGATTCACACACCATTAGAGAAAAAATATCGAGAACCTGAACAGCGTTGTATGTGCAGAAAATAACAATGCCATAGCAATCGTTGCTAAGGGTTGTTATGGAGCGACATAAAGGGTATAGAGGTATAAGGGAGGCATGCTAAATACACCATTAGAGGAAAAATAATGAAAACCCGAACTACTTTGTATGTGATGAAAATTACAATGCAATAGAATTGGAAGAAGTGAGGCAACGAAACCCTTACTTGTAGGCGCGTGTTGCCTACTTGGACTCATTTTTTTACATGGGCTAATCACCCTTAATATTTCGGACATTTATTGTCACATATTTTAATCTAAATTGAACACATATCTCAAATACTTTCAAGCGTCTATCGCAATTTTACTGCGAACAACCAAACGGAACTTATATATTTTCCCTAAAACTTCTAACTTTAATTTTTTCAGTTGGCATAATGAAAACTTTTTTTGCTCTAATAGATGTTTGTATGAAACGTGAATCAGCACTTGAAGTAGTCACTTTGCAATTTTCATCTGGACAATTATCAAAAACTGAAAATCAACTTTCATATTACAATGAGGGTCGTGGCTCTAATCAGCGGTGGCAAAGATTCTTGTTTTAGTATGATGCAGTGTGTAGCAGCTGGACACGACATTGTGGCATTAGCCAACTTATACCCCATTGGAAAAGGTAACTACATATTATTTAGGGGCCTTTACAAAATTAAGAGACATTTTTTTTTACATTTGTCTAATAATTTTAACAAAATGTGAATACTAATTAGATTGCAAACTAGAATGAGCATAAAAAGTGGATTGAAAATAAAGGATCTACTGACCAATCATTTTAAAATTAAGTCACCTTTTATTTTTTATTGTAAAATATTAAACACGTATTTTGCCATTTTGCTAAAAACAATATTTTAAAGTTTTTATGAATTCCAAAGAATTTATTTCCCGCTTTTATTCAGTAGACTAATTTGTCAAACTACATCGTTGTTTTATTTTTTGGAAATTATTTTCATATTTTAGTTTTATTATAAGATGAAAAACGACTTGGTATTTGAAATAGGGTGGTCCAAAAAACCAAAATTTTTGAAACTCGAAACAGCGCAGTGTGAAAAAGTTGCCTTTGGACAAGGAGAAGCAATGCCACAAAAACTTTTTAATTGGCTAATGTTTGACAATCGCGCATCGGTGTCAAAGTTAAATTTTAGAATTTTGATGAGCCATAAAATTATGGCGAAATTTTTGCAGGTACAGTTTTTGATAGTGAACAATAATTTGATGTTACAAATTCAAAAAAAAAATTGTTTAAGCTAGAATTTTTTGAAAATGTGCAAAAAATTTGATTAAAAATTTTTTTTATTGCGACATTTAAAAAGAAATTGAACAAGTGGTTAAAATTTCTTCAGCTTAAATCGAAGAAATATGTCGTTATTTTATTATTATGAAAAAAAAAATTTTCCTGGTTTTTGAAGCAGTCATAAATGGTGAATTTCACGTTTTTGAGCGATTTTTACATCTTGCGCAAAATCAGAATTTTTTTGTAATAATATGTTTAATAATGTTTAATAATATGTAATAATAAGTAATAATATGTTTCGTCGATTTAAGCTGAATAAATTTCAATCATATGTTTAATTTTTGAGTTTATTAGGTTATTACCGACTTACATGGGTGGGTGGGGGGGGGGGGAGTTTTGATCCTCAAAAATGCGGAAGGATTGAGGAAAAGTAAGGGAGTAAGGTGAGTATCTCCAATCCAGGCGAGTGGATCGAAAGATAAGGAGACGAGCAGAGTTTGTCTCCAATGCTGTTAAAAGAACCGAAAGATATGAAAGCAAAAAGAGATTATCTCTAATCCTGTTGAAAGGACCGAAAGATAAGACCGCGAGGAAGATTATTTCCAATCCTGTTAAAAAGGACCGAAAGATAAGAAAGCGAGGAGGGATTATCGCCAATCCTGTTAAAAGAACCGAAAGATAAGAAAGCAAGAAGAGAAAGAGTAAGAATGAATGAAAGGAATGGATTGAATCGGCTCCTTTTAATTGAGACTTACGGTTGCAGCACAAGGGCAGGCTGAGAAGGACTGATCATGGTTAAGATGTCGTTCTTGGTGCTACTTGTCGGCGGGGAATGGTGGAGTGTCACTTGTAATTCCCTGGACGTCAGAAAGGATAGGAGATAAAAAACATTCAAAGTTTCAAATAGTAATTGTTCTTTATGCCTCTTAGAATGGGCTGTCCTTTGTAAGTGGCAACGGATCTCAATAAACGAGCCCAAATTTTTTTAAGTCAAAGGCGTAAACCTACCGGTTTGCACGGGGCTCTGAAATTGTGTCGCATTTTGTCTAGCCCCGCCATAAGAAACCCCAAGTGCGAGTGCGACAGCAATATTGTTTCGCATAAGTGTTTCTTCTTCACTCTCATATATTTTAATACTTCATAAATTAAATTAATTAATTAATTTAATACTTCATAAAAGAATGTTGCTGTAGAATACAGCTGTATCTGTATTTTGTCAATTGCACGGTCGAGTAAACTAATACAGTATTTTCGTTTGAAGTAGAAAATCATGGATAAATGTGGTTTCGTGTGAAAACGGAGTGCTAAATTCGATATTAACTTATGTATCATATCTCTCCCTAGGCATCACAGGGCCAGAAAGAGGCCTGAGGTTACTCCAGACGAGCGACCCTTTCAAGAGCCCCTCCCGACGCAAGTAACAAAAATGTCGGTTGAGGAAACAATGGGTCACTCTGACACTACCATCACGTCAGAAGGGGCCTGGCAAAAGGCCTGAGCTAATTCAAACAACGTGGGAAGCCCCTCCGGCAGCCAATTGCCGGAAAAGGTAGTCTAAACAGTGGCTCCACAAACCAGCGAGGGAAGTCCTTCAGGCAACCATATGCCTCGAAGGCAGCCTAAGCAGAGGCCGGAGTCACTACCGTTGCGGAGAAACAGCCTAGGAATAATTGAATAAGTTCTCCCTAAAAGAATCCTGAAATGTTTTCGCACACCACAAAAAGACCATGTGGTTTGATACGGGCATAAATGTCCGAACATTTAAATCTTTTTTGCTTACGAGAAACATTTAATTAATATGTGTTTACGAGTCACTCGTTGTCCGCCCCGCGACATGGGCGATCGATACCACCGAAGTATCTCAGTATTCCGCTAGGCGGCAGATAGTTGAGTCCATCAACAAGCGAGCACGCGATTCTGTGGCATATAAGTCCCCACACAACGCAGTGTAAATCAATCCCTCCCTGGTCGAGCCATCAACCAGCACACCACCTCGAGCTCTCCCAAACTGGCGAGAGCTCACAGCTAAGCATCTTTTTGATCCAATAAGGGAGTACATGGTACAAAACCGACTCTTTTACTTCCCTTCATCATCCTCTCGTAAAGGTACCCTCCCTAACGTCCACTTTACTTAGTGGTGCTCGAAAGGGACGAATCTCCCACCAGGTCACAGAAGACCTTGAGTGGCAACGAGATCTCTACCGAAGCTAACCTGAGGGTGGACCGAGTAGCCCTCAGGGCAGCCAAGATAGAGATTCTCTCTACGCTCCTCGAGGTGGAACTTCAGCAGCTAAACGCCCATACCACCACCATGGCAGAAGGGCCACCTAAACTTCTCACATACCCTCGCGTTCTCTGAACGTACGACACGGCTAAGTCCCCTCGTGAAATAGCCGTGCTCGAGAGACCGCCCCCAGCACACCTCAATTCCCTCCCCAACTTCCTGGGTCGAGGAATTGACCAGTGTCAGAGTCAAATATAAAGTCGATTCAGCGAGGATGTTGATTTCTTCCAGTATTAATTAATTCACAAAATCTTTTTGCAAAGCCTTCTAATATTGATAGAGCAGTATTGGTAAATCGTATCTTATTGCAGTATAACATGACGTCTACACTTATGCAAACATCTGAATAATTGATTTCTGAAACATTGGTACCTGCCGTTGTTAAAATTAATTCCAGTTCTAATGTTAACATTTTTTTCTTTTTTTCTTTCTTTAGCAGCCCATCATCAGCAAGCCGTTGAATGCTGTAACCTCTCTCCCTCACTAAATCGAATAACCGTTAGGAAATATTTTTCCATAAAGGTTTTTCTGCTCTACTTGCACATTTGAAGATTTTTTGTTGAAGCTGAACGATGATAAATTCACCCGAGTTATAGTTGCAAAAATAGGTTTTATTTTCCTGCAAAATCTTTCCTCTCGGAAATTCGCATAAACTTCATATCCTTTATCGAAAAGAGTGAGAAGAGAAGTTGCTACTTCAAGATTAACTTCTATTTCTGTGGAGATATTCCTTAACGGTTGAGATCCTGGCATGAAAGGATTAACTTTAGTGGTAATAAATTCCTGTATTTTTTCAATTTGATGCTCTAAATTTTCAATGTTTGTAATGGAAAAATCATGATGAACTTTTAGTGTGTTGTTTTCATTATCTAAGTAACTTTTCTGAACAAATTTTTACAGCCATGATTTCTTGATATACGAGGTTCCATAATGCGACAAAACTCTTCTCTAGTTGACCCAATAGTACCTGCAGTACTCTTTTGTGAAAAATTTATTGTCTTCTCAAGAGCCATATCCAAATGTACCATTACGAAAAATTTATTAGTCAATTTCACTGTAAAATTTTCTTTCATTAATGCCTCGTTCGTTTCATGTGCTGTTTTTTCTAACATTATCACTTCTTCTAAGTAGACTGGTCTCCATCTTTCGCAGTTTGAACGGTCCATGACATGAAAAATGGGTTGCAGTTTTCTGACAGTTTTCAAATGCAACTTCCAGTTACCGTCGCAATTACTGCGAATAAGATCTCGAGTAAAGTTTATTAAAATGAGAAAATTATTCCAGTATTTAAATAGCGGGGATTCTTCTGATCTGCGAGTTATGAATTTTTCAATATCTTCTAACAGTAGACCAGAATTTTCCTCATTCTTTTAAAGTTAATTGACCTGTAATGAAGTCTTTCTCTGAAAATGTTTCTTGCCGAAGCTTCAATGAATTAAGCTGATCTTGATACTTCTCAATTGTGTTGTGAGAAAAAAATTCTTCAAGTTGCAATCTAAATAAGAGTTCTGCGAGCATAAAAAAATCTTTTATTAAACGAGCATAATGACTTCCGTTAAAGACTTGCTGAACTGTGCAAACTCCAAATGCACTAGTTTCAATAAACACATGTTCTGCGCTACTGTCTTTTAAATACTTTCCAATACTAGCAAAAGCAATTCCAGCCGTGTGGAATCCTCCTAAGATTAAAATTATTTCTTTAAACTCTAATCCCGATGAAAGTTGTATGTGTTTTGCGACGTGGTAGACATCTTTGTCACAGCCTAAAATGGACCAGTTCTTACAAAATATCTTTAAAATTACATAATGCTGTATACACAGTCTCGTACTGCGTAAGTGGGTGTGGAAGAATTAGTAGAAATCCGACTATTTGCACAGGTCGTTTGTTATTCATTAATAAAGAATTGAAGGCAGCCTATGATGGAGTTTCTTGGCTAAATTTAATTTTCGAGACAGCTGCAGGATCTGAAAGATCCAATCTACATACATTACTTGTAAGCGAAGGTACATTTGAAGAAATTTCATAATGAGATGGCAACTCTACCTTTTTAAAAGGTTTTTTGAACTCTTTCAGAGACTGAAAATCTAAAACAGCATCGAGCATCCTTTTTCTATGGCGGACATTAGTTTCTGAAACATTCGGCTTATGTCTTTGATCAGCGAGTTTCGGTTGAAAGAGTATAGCAACCTTATCATGTGTACTATTCAATCTTGATATAGTTGCCTCTTCGAGGTCGCAATTTTCGAAAGCCGCAGTTGTAAAAACTCTCGGATCAAAATCAGATGGTAAAAGCACTTTTTAATTATGTTGCCATTTGTTGTACAAGACTGTTCGTTAATGTCAAACCGGTCCAATTCTGCTTCAGAATTTAAATTTGCGACTCTGCAAACGGTGGAGGGTGCTGGGTCGTTATTGCATGCAGAAGGCAGATATTCAAAATTGGATATGCAAGTGGTAGATTGATTCTCATACCTAATCGATTCAAACTGTCAATAAGTCGAGGGGCTATTCACTGAGTGAAAATAAGTGAAAGAGTTCATGATTTTCGAAGAGAACGCGATCTTGAGTCTTGAGTTGAGATGAGTGGAGGTGAGTTGAGCTGAGTGCAGATGAGTGAAGCGGATCGAGCCAGAGTTGGTGAGAACGGGTGAGAATCGGCGAGAATCGGAGAGAATACGGATGATTTGGAAGAATAAAAGAAGATCAGGAATAGTACAAAATAAGTTGAAAGAATATTGAAAGAGTTCAAAGAATATTGCCGACATGGGGATTGTCAAATGACCGCATAAATGAAAAAGTAATTAATATGAATCACTCATTTTTATTTTACACATATATAACACAATACATATAATACACTTTACGTACAAAAACGTACTTCGAAATTAAATTTATATACTCAAAATACATATATGATACACAAAAAGCACGTCACGTTGTCAAAGAAATGTAAGAACCCTATAAATTTGAGTTCAGTGGACAAAATATTTTTCCAGTTGAAGGGTGGCAATATAGAACTAGATAACCCACATTTTTATTGAAACTCACTTTATTGCATACAAAATTCTTTAAAAATGAAATACACATTGTGGAAAAATGTTTGTTTCGAGACATAATTTTTTGATAAATAATGAAAGAAAAAAAATTTAATACACTTTACAAGAGGAACGTCAGAGGTGGTGTTTTTTTTTTTTTGATTCATACTTTCTGTAAAGAAAGGTCATGGCCTTAAAGTAAAGTTGTGAAATTCCTGGAACCCAATATTTGGCCAGTTTTGAGAAAAACGGCTTTAAAAAAATTGACGGTAGTCTTATAGACTTGAAGAAACCGTCTTCCAAGTGGCTAAGTAGCTTAGCCGTTGAGCGCCCGATTTGCGCGCAGAGATTGCGGGATCAATTCTCGTCGTCTGGATTTTTTTTTTTATTTGTTTGCTTTTTAATTATTTAAATGTTTATACATTCGAATGCCTTGTAAATTTTTTGTCAATTATACGGTAATAAACATTTAATATGTTTTTTTCCAATGATAAACTCACATTTTCGGAGTTTTTTTGCATACAAATGTAATTTTT
>JBAGKK010301269.1:0-20078 GCA_037177015.1 Euceroptres primus
TGGAACTCGAAAGTTCATTGCCTCATCTACCCGAGACCGCCACGCGTTTCTATCCTGTGCATCATCCATCCACTCATACAGTTATATTATTTATTACAGTCTCAAATGTGAAATATTCAACGTATAATATACAATCTTCAACGTCAATTTACAATTTTTACTAAAAATCGTCAATCTTCAATGACAATTTCCAATATCAATGGTAATTTACAATCTTCAATGACAATTTTTAATCATCAATGGCAATTTACAGTCTTCAATGACAATGTACAATTGTACTTTTATACAATTATGATTCTACAGCTGATTCATTTATTACAATCTTCAATAGCAATGTACATTGTACAATTATGCTAATACAGTTGGTTTATTTATTACAATTTCCAATGTACATTGTACATTACATAATCATCTGTGACAATAAAATTTACAATACGCAGTGGCAATTTCCAATCTTCAATGACAATGGAAAATCTTGGATGACAATGTACATTGTACACATGTTGGTACATTGTATATTGTACATTGTATGTGTACATTGTACTCAAACAGTTGGTTTATGTGTTACATTGTACTCATACAGTTGGTTTATGTGTTACATTATACCATCTTCAATGATAATTTACAATCTTTACTAACAATTTTCAATCTTAAATGACAAATTCCAATCTTCAATGTCAGTTTGCAATTGTACACTATACAATTATGTTAGTACAGTTGGGTTATTTACTACAATCTCCAGTGACAACGTACACTGTACAATTGTGCTAATACAGTTGGTTTGTTTATTACAATCTGCAATATATAATGTTTAATGTACATTATACAATCTTCAATGACAATTTTCAATCTTCAATCACAATTTCCAATCTTCAAAAGCAGTTTACAATCTTTACTAACAGTTTTCAATATTAAATGACAATATACCATTGTGCATTGTACATAGTTTTTATGCAATTATTTTACTACAGCTGGTTTATTTGTTACAATCTTCAGTGGCAATGTACACTGTACAATTATGCTAATACAGTTAGTTTATTTATTACAAAATCTGCAATGTAAAATGTTCAGTGCATATTATACAATCTTCAATGACAATTTACCATCTTTACTAACGTTTTTCAATCTTCAATGACAATTTCCAATCTTCAAAGGCAGTTTACAATCTTTAATAACAACTTTCATTCTTCAATTACAATTTCCAATCATCAATGGCAATTGACAATCTTCAATGACAATGTTCACTGAAAAAAATGGTTAGTTGGGCCAACTCCTTAGTTTGTAAGATGTGGTATTCGTATTTTATTAGTTGGGACATCTATTTTATTAGTTGCCAACTAACTATTTTTTTCAGCGAACATTGTCACTGAAGATTGTAAATTGACATTGATGATTGGAAATTGTAATTGAAGATTGCAAATGGTACATTAACAAAAATGTGCATTACATAATGTACATAATTAATAATGATATAATTACTTAATTAATTATTAATAAAATGTACATTATATAATCTTTTATGACTATTTACGATATTCAATGGTAATTTCCAATCTTCGTTGACAATACAATCTTTCACGACAATGTACATTATACACATGTGCAGTAGGTTTATGGGTTACATTATAAAATCTTCAATGACAATTTATAATCTTCAATGACAATTTCCAATCATCAATGGCCATTTTCAATCTTCAATGACAATGTAAAATTCTACTTTTATACAATTATAATTCTACAGCTAATACATTCATTACAATCTTCAATGGAAATGTACATTGTACAATTATGCTAATACAGTTGGCTTATTCATTACACAATTTCCAATGTACAATGCACATTATATGATTTTCTGTGACAATTTACAATATTCAGTGTCAATTTCCAATCTTCTATGACAATGGAAAATCTTGGATGACAATGTGCATTATTCACATATCCTGATATAGTTGAATTATGTGCTACATTATACAATCTTCAATGACAATATCCACTCATACAGTTGGTTTATGTGTTACATTATACAATCTTCAATGATAATTTACAATCTTTACTAACACTTTTCAATCTTAAATGACAAATTCCAATCTTTATTGCCAGTTTGCAATTATTATACACTATACAGTTATTTTAGACTGTTGGGTTATTTACTACAATCTTCAGTGACAATGTACACTGCACAATTATGCTAATACAGTTGGTTTATTTATTACAATCTGCAATATATAATTATAATTATACAATCTTTAAGAACAATTTCCAATCATCAAAGGCAATTTACAATCTTCAAGGACAATTTTTAATCATCAATGGCAATTTACAATCTTCAATGACAATGTAAAATTGTACTTTTATGCAATTATCATTCTACAGCTAATACATTTATTACAATATTCAATGGCAGTGTACATTGTACAATTATGCTAATACAGTTGGTTTATTCATTACAATTTCCAATGTACAATGCACTTTATATGATTTCCTGTGACAATTGACAATATTCAGTGGCAATTTCCAATCTTCAATGACAATGGAAAATCTTGGATGACAATGTACATTGTATACATGTTCTGATATAGTTGGTTCATATGTTACATTATACAATATTCAATGACAATTTACAATCTTTAGTAACAATTTTTAATCTTAAATGACAAATTTTAATCTTCAATGTCAGTTTGCAATTTTACACTATACAATTATGTTAGTACAGTTGGGTTATTTACTACATACAATCTTCAGTGACAACATACACTATACAATTATGCTAATACAGATGGTTTGTTTATTACAATCAGCAATATATAATATTTAATGTATATTGTACAATCTTCAATGAGAATTTTCAATCTTTACTAACGATTTTCAATCTTCAATGACAATTTCCACTCTTCAATGACAATTTACAATTCTACACTGTACAATTATGTTATTACAGTTGGTGTATTCATTAAAAGCTTCAATCACAATGTACAGTGTTCTCTGTACAATTATGTTAACAATCTTCAATGACAATGTTCCCCGTGCAATTTATGCTAATACTCCTGGTTCCCTAGGGCTAAAGTTTGTTTTTCTTGGGGAAAAAGAGTTCACCCTGTAGACTTAGGTAGAGGAAAGCACGTCCTAATAAAATCAAGCGAATTAATCTAATCTCGTCGATCCGAGAGCGGTGGATGTACAAAGGCCGTAGTAAGGCAAGCCAAGTCAGGTAATTCAATATGATTCAACAAACAGTTTAATGGGGATTACGCCGAGTGTAACCGAGCAAAAGTAACTGCCTCAGCCAGCAGCCCTTCTTCTCTCCCTTTTCCCTCCCTCTCTTCTTCTATGTTTCTTGGATCAACCCCCTCCCACCTTTAACTACCATCTTCGTCTCACACGTTGTACTCAACCATGCTTCCAAATCTCGGTGACAGAACTTTGATCCCTTACTGTAACATCCGCGAGACAAGCTCGAGATACGAACTAACGATCTCGAACTGATTTTAAACGAGGTTACCACAAGCAAATGTTGAGTCAAGCGTTAAATTCGTATCAGCTGAGAAAAGAGATGTTTTATTAGGTGTTCTGTTTTTATTTCTATGGGAATTTTTCCATTTGTACTTCTTACGTTTGTAGAGAGATGTTTGTCTAAGATCATTGTGATCAGTAGAATTATAATTATAATTAAGATTATTCAGAATATGAAACATATTCAATAAATGAATAAGTTTGGCGGTATTTTTTTAAATCCATTTTAGTTATCCAGTGTGGACCATCCCACAGTAGGTCAAAAAAAGCGTCTGTGGACAAACCAATTTTCAGACTAAACTACACATCCGATTTGGACATTTTTAAAAAAATTAAAGTATATTAAATCTTGCATCGTTACAATGAAAAGTTTTCTCAAAAATGTTTTGTTTATTAAACAAAATGAAAAAAATATTTTTTGACTTTTCAAATCTGCCATTTAGTCAAAAATGTTTTATACATATTACCGAAAATGGTCTGCGTCGAGGTAAAAACTCATTAAAAATGAATTTTTATTTACTGTTTTATATATACTGCCTTCAGCAGTATTTATTTAATAAAACGAAAATTTAAATTATTATAAACAAATTAGTGAACAAAAGTTATATCTTCCTTGTGAACAAAGTTATATCTTCCTTATTTGCCACATTTAAATGCACTAAACCAATATTTTCAAGAGAGAATGGAAATAAAATAATGTTAACTTAAAATTAGAATACGTTATACATCAATTCCTAATTGTTTATAACAATTTAATAAATAAATAGGAAATTAAGGCATTTTTAATTAGATAGATTTAGTTTTTTCATCAGAATTAGCTATAAGCATTTCACCAATAACCTTCTGCTGTGATAGTTTGCATTGCAACAACAACCGTGTATTATTTAAACAAATTTAATAAATAAATACATTATTTGGCCATTTTTGAGTAGATAAGCTTCGTTTTTTTTGGCAGAATCAATAACTAGTATGCTGCTAATATGTCTTGCTGTTTTACTTTACACTTAAGCATCAATTGTTTATCGTTTAAACAAATTTAGTTAACAAATTAATTATTTTAGCGTTTTTTGTGTCTTAAGTTTCGAATAAGCTTTCATTGTTATCTGTTAGGAGTGCTTAGGCTTCTGGAAGCAAAGGTCTTTCAATTTTTGGGAATTCCCACCTCAAACTTCCCAAAAATGGATCAGCAGAAACTAACCAAAAATGCAGGATGTCCTCGTTTATGAAAGTTGTAGATGACTTTCTCGTACTATTTTCCCTGCACCTCTTCAAATCTTTGTTTCTTGCTTTCTTGTGCCGCTTCTGATAATTAATCCATTGGAACTACTAAAGAGTCATTATTTTTTCACCATGTGTGAGACTTTTGTGCATAGGTGCAGACGTGAACTTTCATCGAAGCTTATCTATTTAAAATTGCCAAAAAATACCTTTGTTTATTAAATTTGTTTAAACAATGTACAATATTGTCCAACTCCAAATTATATTAGCGAAAGGTCATTGGGGAAATATTTATAGTAGATTCTACTAAAAAAAAGAAACTAATTTATTGAAAAACACATAGTAAAAACTGGATTTTCCTTTCAATCCGGTATGTTTTTTTGGGCGTTCTAATATGATCTTCGGTTGTTCTATATGATATCTGATCAACTTTATTTTGAAAAATGATACCAGATTCGATTTTGTTTTCATTCACAATCATTCTATTTCACAGGCCCACAAAAAAAAACAGTTGCCTGTACTTTTAATCAGACCAACTTTTTCTTACGTATTTTTCGACGCTGAATCTGAATCTGCAGTTAAAAAATAGCCTTCCCCATCATTTTTGAGATATATGCAAAAAAAACCATTTTTACGGTTTTTTAATGGTTTTTTGGAGTTAAAAAGAACGAAGAATGATAGGATTAGTTTAACCTCAGAATTGAATTCTACGGATCAAAATACATCGAAAACCATGGTATGAATATTTTTTTCACGAAATTTCGACCCTTAATACGGCTTTGAAAAGTCTAATACAGACCATAAAAAGCCAAAGCTCATTGTAAACTTAATTAAACAAGATTAAAATTTACTTCTATATCTTAGAAAGAGTTTATAGACACTGAAAATACTATCCCGGGGGTTTTCGAGGTCGCTGATCACGAATCCGAGGTTAGATTTGCAATTTAGTGCTCCCAGGGGGTGCTGGGGAGCAGAAAATGGGGTAAAGAGTGACCGCAAAATAGGCTGTTTTTTTTAGAATATTTTTTGGACCTCGCTAGCGACCTGGGGAAAAAATATAAATATAAGAAAAAGTTGGTCTGGTCAAAAGTACAGGCTTTTTTTGTGGGCCTGTGTTTTGATTCAGAAATCGTAATTCTTTTATTCGGGATTCATAGACTAAACTGAAGTCGGATGGTTTTTGTTGCCCGATCTGTTTCCATACCGAATTTGGTTCTAAAAGCATTTTTATTTTTTAGTGTGCAACCAAGAAATGCATTTGTTTATTAAATTTCTTTAAATAATGTACAATTATTGTTTAACTGCGAATCATTATAGCAGTAGACTATCTCTGAGATGCTTGCAGTTGATTCTGCTGATAAAACAAAATTTCTATATTGAAAAATGCTCAAATAATGAATTTGTTAACTAAATTGGTTTAAGCAATAAACAATTGATGCCTAAGTAAAACAGTAAGGCACGTTGGCAACATACTAGTTATTGATTCTGATCAAAAAACAAAGCTATTATCTATGCTCAAAAACTGCCAAATAATGCATTTGTTTATTAAATTTGTTTAAATAATACACGATGAGTGTTGCAGTGCAGACTATCACAGCAGAAGGTCATTGGTGAAATATTAATAACTAATTCTGCTGAAAAAACTAAATCGGAAATTTTAAAAATCACTTAAATTAAAAATGCCTCAATTTCGTATTTGTTTATTAAATTGTTATAAACAATTAGGAATTGATGTTTAATGTCTTGCAATTTTAAGTTAATATTATTTTATTTTCATTTTCTCCTGAAAATATTGGTTTAATGCATTTAAATGTAGCAAATAAGGAAGATATAACTTTTGTTCACTAATTTGATAGCACAATTTAAATTTTTGTTTTATTAAATTAATCCCGCTGGACATCATTTTTAATGGGTTTTTTTCTCGGCGTGGACCATTTTCAGTAAAATAAAAAATTTTTTTACTAAATGGCAGTCTTGAAAAATCAAAAAAGTTTTTTTTCATTTTGTTTATTAAATACAAAATTTTTGAGAAAATTTTTCAAAAATGTCCTCCGTTTTAACAGTGCTGAATTTAATACACCTTAATTTTTAAAAAAAAACGTCCAAATCGGATGAGTAGTTTAGTCTGAAAATTGATTTGTCCACAGACGCTTTTTTCGCCCTACTGTGCTGGAACTCAATCCTGATTATAATTTTCAATATTGCCAGTATCTTTTTCTCTTTTGGACCAAAAGACAATTTGAGACAAATTGATGCAGTTTTGTTAGCAAATAAAAAAACAGGTTGGTTAAAAATGATTCTCCTATTACCGACGTAATTCACAACTCTAATCTTGGCCATCTGACACACGAAATATACGACCCCCGGCTTATCGTTCAAAGAATCTCACTAACGAAGTACCGCAGTCTCAAGCAATAGACGTGTCGGATTTCAGTGATCGCTTTACAATGAATTCAGAAGCGATAATAATCGCACCCAGCTCCTCAATTAATTCGAGAAACGTGTTCGAAGTGTGTAGTGCACGAACTGATAACTATCATCCTCCATTCTTTTGAAACTCTTCTCAACAAATCATCGTCCTCGTTAGCCCTGCAGGTAGGAAGCTACTATATTAGGTCATCGTTATATTCTAATTTCAACATCAGGTACTCAAAATCGTTTTAGAATCTGTCTCTTTGAGTATTTTTGCGTTTTTAATTAAAGCATGATGGCTGGGCAATAGGGTGGTTTACAAAAAATTTGGTTTTATTTTTCGGCCGTATCGCGGTAGTGTGTTCCTTTGGGTGAGAAAATACACTCCTAATTTTTTTCTATTTTTAAAAATATTTTTAGAGATTGCGGGCATCAAATTTACGTAAAAATTGAGATTTTCGTAGTTTTCGATTTTTTTAAAAATATACATTTCAGTTTTAGAGAAATATCTTATGAATAAAAATTGTACCTAATACAAAGGACAAAACTCTCATTTTGTATCCACAAAACCCTCATTTTGTATCCACAAAACTCTCATTTTGTTTGGTACAGACGCCGAAATTTTTGGCGTCGGTAAGGCGCCTAATAGGCATAAAATGTAATGTTATTTTATGCTAAAAGGTATAAAATGTACGATTTCTTATGTCCAGGAAGTTTGCAACGCGAACTTTAAATTTCGAAAAAATGAAAATTGTGCTGAATTGTGCTAGATTTGTGCTCTGTTGTACCGTAAAAGATTTTTTGAAAAAATGAAAATTTGAGCCCAAAAATTTTAAAAAATCATTTTTTTATGACAACCTCGCTAATTCGTTTTTTTTTTCAAAAAAAAAATGTTGTGCTGGGTAGCATAAAAGTCACACAAAAATGTGCCTTAAACCAAAATTTAATATTATAAACTATTCTCGAAAAAAAACAATATTAAAAAAAAATCAGCCGCGTCATTTTTTTTTTTACAAAAAAAACTTGTGCTAGGAACTACTTGCTACGCATACTACTGTGCTGCAAATATGAAGTCAAAATCTTAAACCATTTAAAAAAAAAAGCGACAAAAAGACTCAAAAAAATGATCAATTTCAGAATTTCGAAAAATTGAAGCTTGTGCTGAGTTGTGCTAAGCTAGCACAGTAATTATTCTAATGACAATTTTCACTGAATTAATATTTTTCAAAAGAATGCAATCTTTTTGAACTTGGAACGCGTTTTTGACCCAAAATTTTCAAAATTATGAAATTTAGAAATCTGAAACTTGTGCTGAGTTGTGCTAGGTTAGCACATTTCATATCTATTATATATTTTTTCCCTATTACACGGGGAGGGTCCTAGAATTTTGGCAATCCTTACGAAAAATGTTTAGGGGTACAATTATGCTATGATAAATGTCTGTTTATAAGAAATCGTACCGTACCGTAATTTTACCGGCGCCAAATAATTTTTTCTTCAAACGGACACAAAATGAGAGTTTTGTCCTTTGTATTAGCTAACATTTTTATTTATACGATATTTCTCTAAAATTGACATGAGTATTTTTTAAACAATCGAAGACTACGAAAATTTTATTTTTTACGTAAATTTGATGCTCGCAACCTCTAAATTTTTTTTCAGAAATCTGAAAAAATTAGAAGTGTATTTTCTCATCCAAAGAAATGATCTGTCGCGATACAAGCGCCGAAAAATAAAAACAAGTTTTTTGTGAACCACCCTACTGGGCAATAAATAAGATCGCGAAATTAGGGCAGTTCGCGAGGTTGATTAACTTTTTTGTGTCCTTTTTTCCCTCGGGAGGAAGAAAGTTATATAGTAAACAAAAATCCAATGAGTGTTTTACAAATTGAAAATTTAAAGTTCAAAATGTTTCGGCTAAAATAGGGACTGCAGATTTTTTTCTGTAAGATTTACAGTTGTGATAACAATTATGTATGATAATACAATTATGTATAATTTTACAAAGAAAACAATCTGGGCTTACTTTTGCAGGGTCATACTTTTTTCAGGTCTCAATTCATCCGTTGTCTAATTTTTGGAGATTTAACAAATAATTTAGTGTTAGATCTTGAGTCCTGAATTACACTAAAGGGTTAAAAATTCAATAAATTCCTTATTTTCAAAAGAATCGTAAAACCTTGACAGGTTGTAAACTAATTTTATGAATAATTCCAAGACCAAAGATTTAACATAAATGTAAAGTACGTTTTCTGAATTGTATGAAAGTAATTATATTGAAACAAAAAGAAAAAATTAAGAAGTAGAATTAATTTTAAGGATTGAATTGCGGCAAAATCTTTGGGCATAACATGTAGTAGAGTGCGTTACTATAACGTAAATGAAATTAATAAATACATTGCAATAACTTTCTTGTTTTCAAAAAACAATAAATTAAATTTCACAAAAATAAACTTCCGAAAAAACTGGAATAAAAAACATTTGCCAAATAAAATAAAATAATTTTTTATTGCGATAAAAAATCATTGTAATGAACTTAAAACATTAGCTTCCGAAAAAACTAGAATAAAAAACATTTGCCAAATAAAGTAAAATAATTTTTTGTTGCGATAAAAAATTATTTTATTTTATTTGGCAAATATTATTGATTTCATGATTTTCATTTGCGATATTTTTATATTTTCTTTTTTAAATTTTAATTTGGTAAAGGGTATTTCAAAGAATGTTCTTTTATGAATAAGGGTGAAAAGGGGTACTCGTTTACTTCAAGGGTTTTTACTTTTTTGTAATAGAATTTTTTATATGATTTACATTTAGAATATAATTCTACAGTTACTGATGCAACTAAATTTTTTAAAATTTAGTTTTAAGTACGATGGTTTCGGTAAAATAACCGACTTTTCGGATCAGTGGCCAGGTGGTGAGTTTAGGCTTAGGTTCTTTATCTGGATTCGCGGTGGCATTCCCCACGAGAATGCGTATGATCGGGCCTCACATTCGGGATTCTCTTTTTCTCGACCAAGAAGAAATTAGTACCGCTTTACGGTTGCTTGCGCGTGACGAGAAAGATCAGTGTCCTCCGCTCGTATATTTATGTGGACCACGCAAAAGTTCGTGTGTGCAGGTAGATGTCGAGCTGGAATATCCCGAGGGATCGACTAGAGTCTTCATTCTCCGTTTATCCGGCGACAATGGAGAATACGACACCCTTGACGAAGCCACCCTGGAGTCCGCCGACTCTTCTTTAGTTGAGAGGGAAGGGATATATTAGCCCGAAGCGGTCGATCTGTCCCAGTATGACGAATAATTTCTACGCTCATTTCTAGTATTTGAGCCAGCATTCCACGAAGGCAGATGTCATTGGAATTGCCCAATGCCCTCAGGATCTTTCACCCATTCGATTATATTTTTCATTTACTTTAGAGTAGGATGTGCCGAAAAAAATTATTTTTCGTATCAGGATAGAAAAACATCATTTTTTAACATGCAAAAGTAGGTTTCTATGATTTTTGATAGATTTTTAAACATTTATTTTTGACCCACACTGTTCTGGGGCGGAAATGTACCATTCATTTTCTAGGTAAATTGATTTTGCAATTAGCAAATAAGTGATCAATTTGCCCTTTTCTTTGTGGGGGGATGTTTGCTTATAGTCTCCTTGTTACAAAAAAATTTTGCCAGACAGCAATATCAATTTAAAATGTCAGTAAAGTTAGAAAAAAGCAACAAGCTAAGCAAAAATGCAAATTTTTCACTTTTCGGAAAAAGTGGTCATTGAAACAAAATCAGGGCTTTCCCAACAATCTGAAATTTCCCCCTTTCTTTTTTACAGATATTTGATAAGCGTCTCCTTGTTAGAAAAAAAATTTTGCCGGCTAGCAATATCAATTTAAAATGTCAGTAAACTTAGAAAAAAGCAACACGCTAATCAAAAATGACAATTTTTCACTTTTCAGAAAAAGATATCATTGAAATAAAATCAGAGCTTTCCCAAAAACCTGAAATTTTCCCCTTTCTTTTCTCTAGATGTTTGATAAGTGTTTCTTTGTTAAAAAAAATTTTGCCGACTAGTAGGATCAATTAAAAATGTCAGTAAACTTAGAAAAAGCAGCAAGCGTAGCAAAAATGCCAATTTTCCACTTTTTGGAAAAAGTGGCCATTGAAATAAATTCGGGCTTTTCCAGTAATCTGAAATTTCCCCCTTTCTTTTCTCTGGATGATTGATAAGCGTTTCCTTGTTAGAAAAAAATTTTTCCGACCAGTAGGATCAATTAAAAATGTCACTAAACTTAGAAAAAGCAGCAAGCGTAGCAAAAATGGCAATTTTCCACTTTTCGGAAAAAGTGGTCACTGAAATAAATTCGGGCTTTTTCAATAATCTGAAATTTCCCGCTTTCTTTTCTCCGGATAGTTGATAAGCGCTCCTTGTTAGAAAAAAAATTTTGCCGGACAGCAATATCAATTTAAAATGTCAGTAGAGTTAGAAAAAAGCAACAAGCTAAGCAAAAATGCCAATTTTCACTTTTCGGAAAAAGCAGTAATTGAAATAAAATCAGGTCTTTCCCAGTAATCTGAAATTTCCCCCTCTCTTTTTTACGGATATTTGATAAGCGTCTCCTTGTTAGAAAAAAAACTTTTCCGGTCAGCAGGATCAATTAAAACTGTCAGTAAACGTCAAGAAAATCAACAAGCTAAGCAAAAATGCCAATTATTCACTTTTCGGAAAAAGTGGTCACTGAAATAAATTCGGGCTTTTTCAATAATCTGAAATTTCCCGCTTTCTTTTCTCCGGATAGTTGATAAGCGCTCCTTGTTAGAAAAAAAATTTTGCCGGACAGCAATATCAATTTAAAATGTCAGTAGAGTTAGAAAAAAGCAACAAGCTAAGCAAAAATGCCAATTTTCACTTTTCGGAAAAAGCCGTCATTGAAATAAAATCAGGGCTTTCCCAGTAATCTGTAATTTCCTTCTTTTTTATGAGAGATGTTTGTTTAGAGTCTCTTTGTGACAAAAAAACCTTTGCCTGACAACAGAATCAATTAAAAATGTCAGTAAACTTCAAAAAAAGCAACAACTGTCGCAAAAATGCAAAATTTGTTTCCTCCGTATGCAAACCCAAAAAACAAATACAAAAATTCGTAAAAGTGGCATTGATTTGTTCCATTCAACGAATGAAATACTTGCAAAGTTAAATTCTCTCCTAGATTGTCCCCATAGTTTATGCACGCGGCAAACGGACCAATATCTGCATTTTGAGCTCGACACTAAGATATTTACAACTTTGCTTAGCAGCATCTGTTACGTGTCGTTTCCCTAACGGCGTCGTTACCTTCTATTGTTTCTGAGAGGCGTACAAGTCCATACATAGAATATAGGTATATAAGTTTACCTGTGCAAGAACGCAAATTCACTCACACTGAGAAAGAACGAATGGGACGTTCACGTTCAGCGAAGGTGGAAACAGTGAGTTGACTCAGAGGTGGTGAGGGTTGAGGTTTGAAACGTAGAGGGAGGGTGAAAAGCGATTACGGTTATTTCTCGTGGGACACGTGGTGCGGGCGGCTCGTAACCGTTGTTGCTAATGGATCACATCTCTGAATTTCCCTGGCATTATATCCCTCATGTAAGATTTAAAGCGCAGCTCCGTCCTCCGACGAGAGCATCAGAGGCTGCGGGCTAATCTCTACAACCGAGGTGATAACTCTTCTGCCTTTCCCACCTACCACCTTCCCCACGTACTTCTTCCTTGGCAGCTCGAGGCGTCACTCCTTTATTTGGGTGGAAGCAACCCTTTCGATCTCGGTAATAGCCGCCACCTCGACCTACCGCCTAGTAATGAAACTTAAGTAAGAGGATGTGTTTAATCGTCGACATTCGTGCACGTGACGTCTTTGCAATTGGAATCCTCAAACGAATGACAGGTTGTTAAAAGTCTTTACGAGCTGGGGATGTTTACTTTCGACGATTACAAGATCCTCGTCACCCACCTGGAGTAATTTCGAAATCAAATTGGATTCTTTCCTTTAAATTAAATATCTAGTCGAGTTTCTTCCCTGGAAGTTCTTGCACTTGTTCAGCAGGTTATATAGGGTAAAAAATTGTTGTCAGGTGTACACCCGAGTTGAAATTTCGGCCCTACTTTGAAGCTTTAACTCCTACCTAAGGTAGGGCCTAAGAACAGTGAACTAGTTTCTGGATGATATCAATTTCAATGTAATATTAGGCTCTTTTTGACGTTAAAAGTGACAGAAATTTCCCTTTTCTCCACTTGGAGTGTCAAAGTAGGGCCCATTTATTGATCCTCCAGACTCTACATGATATGCGAATGAAAAATATACGGTGGCGTATGAACAAGGTATTTCATGTATTTTATTATATTGATGAAATATTTCTTTCTTCATTTATATAGTTTAAAATTACAACTGCACAAATATTTTTTAAAAAAGTTTTTAGTATTTGAGTTAAGGTAGATGTCTCAGTAATCGTACCGGTCCCAGTAATCGTGCAATTGGCACATAACCTAAAGAAATAATTATAAAAGATCTTTAAAAAAGTAATAACGATAAGCCATAAAAAGCTTCAGTCGGATAAAAATACAAATTTTTTAGACTAATCTGAATTTTTTTTAGGTTAGTTAAGTAAGTTCTTTTTTTCTCTGTTTATTGTCTGCACATTGCGCACGACTATATCTCAATTGAATTTAATACATTATTCTTATGTTCGAAAATATATGATGCAATAAATGTATTCGGAAAAGCATAACCATTATATAACTTGAATCACTGTTCTTTGTCTCTTAAGAACACTAAATTCACTTCACACTTGAAACAAAACCTTTCACTTCACTTATATTTTTACGAATTCTACTTCAATATTCTGTTGAAAAACTGGAATATACGTGAAATTCCAAAGAAGCGATAAAGAGTCCTGCCGTCTCGTTGCTAAACAGCTGCTGCAAAATGGCAAATCGCTTACTGCGCACGCGTGCCATGACGACACGAATCACTCATGCGTACATTGAAGAAGAGAGGTCGCACAGTGTCAAAATAGGGCCTAATTTTACTTGAAATTGGAATCATCCAGAACCTACTTTACTGATTTTAGGCCCTACCTTTGGTAGGAAGTGCAGCTTCAAAGAAGGGCCTAAATTTCAACTCGGGAACGCACCGAAGGTTCAAGAGAATCAAATTAGGGTCTTGAATTTGAACATTTTGATAGTGAAAATTCAATGTAGGGTCAGCGGTGTCAAAAGAGGGCCAGATGTTTGGTACCGGAGGAGTTAAAGATTGAAATTAGGGGCTATTGGAATCAAAGAGCGTCAAAGTAGGTTCATATAGTATTAAGAGCGTTAAAATAGAGCATAAATAGAACCAATAGCGTCAATGTAGGGCCTTTTCGTCTCGGGCCGGCATCCAGATATCGCTTGAAGTCGTATAAAGTTACTTGAAGTCTCTTGGAGTTACTCGCAGTCTTTTGAAGGTATTTAAAGTCGACTGAGGGTACTCATAATTTCATTAAATCCCTTAAAATAATTTAAGTTATGGAAAATCATTCGAATATATGTTGTAAGTTGTAGGACTATCACGTAGGTCACTTGAAATCAATTATAATCACTTGATGTTACTTTATTTCTTTGAAGTCATTCAAAATCATTCGACTAACTTGAAGTCAGTAGTAGAATTATCATATAAAGTCACTTAAAGTCTCTTGAAGTTACTCGTAGTATCTTGGAATTACTTCAGGCCTGCTGAAGGTACTCGTAGTCAAATGAAATAATTTAAGTAATTGAAAATCATTCAAATAACTTGAAGTCGGTGGATGGGTTGTCACATTATATTACTTGAAGCCTCATGAAGTTACTTGAAAAAATTTATAACCTTCTGGAGTCAATTAAAGTAATTTAAAGTTACTTATATATAGTCTCGTGATTTACCCATAGTCTTATAAAGTCACTTCAATTTGTTTGAGTCATGGAAAATCATTCTGGTAACTAGAATTTAATGGTTGAGTTGTCATATATTGTGTCTCTTGAAGACGCATGAAGTTACTTGAAGTAATGTATAATTTCCCGGAGTCAATTATAGTAATTTGAAGTCAATTGTCGTTGCCTGACTTACTCATACTTTTATAAAGTCACTTCAATTCATTTAAGTCATTGGAAATCATTCGAGTAACTTGAAGTCTCATGAATTCACATGAAGTTACTTGAAGTTAATGGAAGAGTTGTTAAATGATGTCACTTGAATTTTCGTGAAGTTACTTGAAGTCTCTTGAAGTTACTCGTATTCCCATGAAGTCCTAAGAATATAAATAAATTATATACTTATATTATATAATATAATTACATCCTCTAATCTAATCTTTTCGAATTTCCTTGTCATATAAGGCTCCTGAATTATAGGTAACATAAGCTCATATTTCAGCTCATATGACGGCTCATGACCTTATATCTAAGCCCATATAAGCTTAAATTAGAGGTCTAATTAGCTCTCATTAGGGCTCATGTTAGAGCTCACATTAGAGATCTAATTAGCTCTTATTAGAGCTGATATTAAAAATCATATGAGCTTATGTTAGAGCTAATATGAGCTTATGTTAAATCTGATATTAGAGCTCATATCATCTTAAATTAGCACATATGAGCTTATAATAAAGATCATATGAGCTTTTAATAGAGCTCGTCTGAATTTTTAATAAGCTCGTACGAGCTTATATTAGAGCTCATGTAAGCTTATGTTAGAACTCATATGAATTTATGTTAGAGCTCATATAAGCTTATATTAGAGCTCAGATGAGCTGATATTAGAGCTCGTATGAGCTTATATTAGAGCTCATATAAGCTTATAATAGATCTCATATAAGCTAATATTAGAGTTCATATTAGTTATCACATAAGCTGATATTTCGGTTCATATGAGCTTATATTAGGTCTTATATTAGAGCTAATATGAGCTTATATTATAGCTCATATGAGCCAATATTAGAGCTAATATGAGAACATATTAGAGGTTACATAAGCTCAAATATAAGCTCATATGACCTAATATCTAATATGTGCTCATATTAGAGCTTATAGTATAACTTATATGATCGTATATTAGAACTCATATGAGCTTATATTATAGCTGATATGAGCTTACATTAGAGCTCGTGTAAGCTCATATAAACTTATATTAGAGCTTAGATTATGGCTCATATGAGCTTATATTATAACTCTTATGAGCCAATATTAGAAATAATATTAGCTCTAGTACAATCTCATATAACGTCTAATATGAGCTTATATTAAAACTCATAAAAGCCTATGTTAGAGCTTATATTATAACTTATATGAGCGAATATTACAGCTCATATGAGCTTATATTATAGCTGATATGAGATTATATTGGAGCTCATGTAAGCTCATATAAACTTATATTAGGGCTCATTTGAGCTCATATTATAACTCATATGATCCAATATTAGAGCTCATGGGAGCTTACATTATAGCTGATATGAGCCTGTATTAGAGTTCATATAAGCTGGAATGAGTTTATATGATAGCTCATATGAGCTTATATTAGAGCTCAAATTGGAACTAATATGAGCTTATATTAGAGCTCAAATGGGAACTAATATGAGCTTATATTATAGCTCATATGAGCCAATATTATAGATCATATAAGTTTATATTAGAGCTCACACTTAGAGGTCATATGAGTTTATATAAGAATTCACATGAGCACATATTAAATGTCACATAAGCTCAAATATAAGCTCATATGACCTCTAATATGTGCTTATATTAGCTCTAGTACATGCTCATATAACCTCTAATATGAGCTTATATTAGAACTCACAACAGTTTGTATTAGAGCTTATATTAAAACTTATGTCAGCGGATATTACAGCTCATATGAGCTTATATTATATATTAGAGCTCATGTAAGCCTATATAAACTTATACTAGAGCTTATTTCAGGGCTCATATGAGCTTATATTATAACTCACATGAGTCAATATTAGAGCTTATATGAGCTTATATTATAGCTGATATGAGCTTGTATTAAAGCTCATATAAGTCGTCATTAGCTTAAATTATAGTTCATATGAGCTTATATTAGAGCCCATATGAACTCATATTAGAGCTCATACGAGCTCATATGGCTATATAACCTTCGAGATAACGTTATTCCGAAGTTTTGAAACAGCGGTGGCGACGGCGGTGTAGGCGACATTATTTTATAATATAGGGAGATAATTATAAAATAATGACTTATTGACACTAATAATTCACTTTAAGTTATTCAGGTAATTTGATGTCAATAACTTCAGTTTTCATTTTAATTTTTAATTTCAAGTCGCTGGAAGAGTGTTTCTACCTGTTACGGAAATTGAAACTCTCGACCCTAAACTTATGAGGAAAATATATTCGAAGCAACCCCAGATATAAAGGCAAAGCTGGCGTCGAAGTATGTGTACTTTGTTGTACAAAATTTCGTTGGTTCCTCATTTCTCTCCGACCTCCATTTGTCGAGAATAAGTACAAAAAAAAGGGGGATGGAGGTGAACGGAAAACGGAAGACTTTCCGGTTTATGAACGATCGGAATTTAAATTGCTTTCCCCCGCCTTCGGTTTTCGTTCCCCTCCTTATAAATCCCAATACTCTTTGATATCGGCCATAGAGGATAAAGAGCGGGGTGGGGCTGAGGTGGCGAGGATGAAAGTATTTGGGATAAAGAGAAATTTCACAAATTCTCTGTACGATGCCGGGAACGCAAAACGCGTGGCGTCTTTTGAAGAACCCTGTGTACGTACTCAGTTTTTTAGCTTGATCGAAAAATGCGAAGTATTTATCCCTCGAAGAGGATTAGAACTGTTTTAGCCTGGAAGTAAAAAAATGAATAATAAAAAATAATATGTTCAATAGGGTGGGTCGAAACAAAAAAAATGTTAGAAATTAAAAACAGCATGGCACTGAAAAGGTTCATCTTGGGTTCCTTATAACTTGTGTAAAATTTGAAATAGATCGATCAATATCCTGAAGGTTCCCCGAGGCTAAAATAAGTTCTAAAAATTCGTTATTCTCAGAATCTTAAAAAATCGTTAATATTAATTTTTCTCCATAATCTACATAATACGCCCAATTTTCAAAAATCTGTGAGATTTTAGTAGTTTTAGTTTTTCTTGAAGAAAATCTCATTTCTATAAAACTTAAAAAACTAAAATAAAGTTTAAAAGCTTTGTAAATTATCTTAAAATTTTTTTGAGCCTCCGGAAACTTTCCCGCACTCAAAATTTACCTGGAGAAAATTAAGAAGACCTTAGCATTAGAAAAAATTCGAAATAAAAAAAATTTAGGATCGGGCCATTTTAAATGCTAAAGTCTTCTCAATTTTTTTTCAGGTAAATTTTGAGTGCGGGAAAGTTTCCAGAGGCTGAAAAAAATTTTAAGATAATTTGAAAATTTTTTAAAATTTATTTTAGTTTTTTAAGGTTTATAAGAATGAGATTTTCTCCTAAAAAAACTCAAACATCTAAGTTCTTACAAGATTTTTGAAAATTGGGCATATTGTGTAGATTATGGGAAAAAATTCATATTAGCGATTTTTCCAAAATTCTGAGAATAACGAATTTTTAGAACTTATTTTAGCTTCGGAGAACCTCCGGATATTAATCGATCTATTTCAAATTTTACACAGGTTATAAGGGACCAAAGATGAACCTTTTCAATGCTAGGCTGTTTTTGATTTCTAAAATTTTTTTTTCGACCCACCCTAATTTTCAATTCTGGAATTATTAAATTAATACTATAGATAAATCATTTGATGTATAAATATGTCTGAGTCGATTTTATTATTTATATTTTACACATATACCTAAGTCTCATATAATATAATAATCAAAAAATCATTTTAAAAAATCATAAAATCATACATCATATCATCATCATCTAATTGTACTGAATTTTTTTCAGGTGTTTTATAATTTGCTGGAAAATGGTGAGTAATTTTATTTATTTATTTCATTCATAATATTCTCTACTTGTGCAGAATGCGAATCTGCAATTATGCTCTCTAAAATTTTTATTTTCTATATAATGCGCAGGAACCATTTTGCTGCATTTATTGCATCAAAATGATGTGGATTCATAGCGAGCACTCTACCCCTGTTTTAGTTCATCTAATTATCATCTTCGAATAATAACAGTCCAATTTCACGCGTTTAAAGTGTCAAGACCGAAGTTGGTATTTGTACGCGATCACAGAATTCGCTCCGTGGATTTTGGGCTCTACATCTCCTGGGATTTGGGACTCGTGGGAGGCTGTCAGAAAAGCCAAGGCTGGTAAGCCAAGTGTAGGTTGGGGGCAACGAGTTTCTGACACTTCGCAGCTCAGCATCTGTTGAATATTTCAGTTTGGACTCCAAACTCCCATAACTTTGTAGAAGTTTCTTCTATTCTGACTGTTGTTGATTATTTCAAAACACCGACAAACAACGCTAATATCAAGCCTAAAAAAGCATCAGAATCCTCTCTTTTTTCACTGCCTATTTAAGTTATTTTGATCTTCATTTAAATCATATTAAAAGTCAAATTTAAATTCTACGTAATTCAAAATATTTTTAAGTCTGATGGTAAGTGCTTTAGTAGACGATCTACTTTACCGATGCTGAATGAAGAGATTCACCGACTGGATAGAAAAAATGTTTAAACGTTGAGGAAATTAATATTACAGAATCTACAATCGTATAGCCTGTGAACAATTGAATTTGCCCATTTAAAGATTTAAAAAGATAGGAATAAAAAAAGCAATTAACTTTTGGAAATTTCTGATTTTAAATTTTCATTCTTTTGCGATAATTATTTTTGAAACGATTCGGTCACTGTTTGGACCCTCATCAGTCAAAAAAATATTTATTAGATCTGTAAAAAACATACAAAGAAGGTAGAAAAAAT
>JBAGKK010301371.1:0-20074 GCA_037177015.1 Euceroptres primus
AATTTTGATGTTTTCTTTTACTAAAAACATTTACTGACTTTTGGTTTCCCGGCCGATGCACCAAAGAAAGGTGGTATGTTACGTCAGAACGCAACAAACCCTCCTGTCTTATTAAGTTCCTCAATTTAGATATAGATCCTGGGATCCTAGCTCTGGGATGAGGCAAAAGTCTGTAAGGGTGGTTCAAAATACAGTAACAATATTTATTATGAGAATACAAAGATTGAATAGTTCCTCGATTTATTTGGCACCATGGAATCAGGTAGACATCTACTGCCCTTACGTCAAGTCAGCATCTTAAACAAGGATTGACTTGTAAGCAAATCGGACTCAGTAGATTTGTACATATAATAGTCAGTTGTTGGAGGCTTACCGAAAATTATTAGTAGTTGAACTTGTAAATCAAGTAAGGTTGTCCTCAGGTTGAAGTTGGGAGTCGATCAGAATCTAAGTCCAAGCTCGGACTCAGGTCGCAAACTCACGGCCCTTCACTTTTTATAAGGCTAGATGTAGCACAAAACGTAACCGATTTTCGGTTGCGTAGCAGATATCGGTTGCATAGCAGATAACGGTTGCGTAGAGGTAGTGCAAGTCAATCTGACCTTATTTTCTAGGTCAGGCGTATGGCTGACCATTCTTATTTGATCTACTGATTGCCTTGAAGATAATTGATGCGGAATATGGTAATAGATTTTCTAATAACTCGATGGATATCATAGCTAGACATGGTAACTTTCCAAATTTATCTATTTTAATAAGTCACTCGATAGATGACGTCGCGGGACTTGACACAATTAAGATAAACAAATTTCAAAATTTGGCAGTTTCACGTAGCAAAAAATCTGGTTTTCAATCGAAATAGCTTTGGACAAAGTTGCGAGTCTAAGTTAGTCATAAATATTAATAAAAATACATTATTAAATATTTTTATAAATGTTTTTACTAACAAATTTTATGCAAAAAATTCCTCTTCAATTGAAAACTTGAGAAATAGAAGTCTTTTCCGTATCCATTATTATAACATCAGAGTTATATTTTGTTTTAATAACTTTCAGTTGTTTTAATATTCTCTTTCAGGAATACATGTATTGGACTAAGAGTTTTCTTTTTACAGTTGTATTTCTTTCTACATTACATTATATTTATTTTCTTTATTTGTTCAATTTTCTAATTCTGGGAGTTTGTGTTAATAATAGATGTAAGTACTAATTAATTTTAGGCCATTAATACGAAGCACTTTTAGCAAAAAGAAAAATTCTTTTACCGATAATAAGACTATTTGCCAATTTGTTCAAAAAATTTAAAATTTAAAATTTAAAATAACAATTAAATGGAATCATAAACAAATTATTTGTATTCTGCGAGTCACTAAACATTTATTCAAGACAATATAAAGTTTACCTAAGCAGTTATTAAAGCGTAAAAATTTGTTATGTAAAAAATTTAAGTTTTTCCATACTTTGAGTAAAAAAATTATTAATAAACAAATAGAGGAGACAAAAGTTCTGACCGCGAAGCTCTTCAGAATTTAATACACTTTAATTTTTAAAAAAATTAAAAATCGAACCAAAATTAAAGGCTCTGGATCAGTCCCGTAGCCAGAAATTGTGTCTCTCTTCAACACATGGGAAAAGAAGGTAGGAGGGAGGGATGATAACCCCTCCTTCCTACGTTCCTTCCCATACGTTGAAAGGAGACACACAATTTCTGGCTACGGGACTGCTCTGGATATTTTTGAACGATAAAAGTGAATTTCCTCCCAGTGTGGGACCCAAAAATAAACGTTGAGAAAATCTACACTCGAAGTTCCAGAAGTATATTTTGAATAAATTTGGTACTTACATAAGTTTCATAAAAATAAAGCCACAGTAGGTCGACGATACAATTATCGTGATAACACAATTTCGAATTTTCGCAATAATTTCGGATACCGATTTTCCGACAGGATTCACAATTTTCCCATCGCAATCAACTCGACGAGGTCCTGACAAAAAGTGAATTTAGGGATGCGCGATCTCGATTCGATTCTGAGAAAACAGATCTTTTTCATTCGATTAATCGATATTTAATCGATCTTTTTGCCTTTCGATTAATCGGTTGGATCGATCTTTTTATTCGATCTTAACAAACGATTCCCCCCCCCCTTCTTTTGACCTCTCAGGGTATATATGTGACCGTCCGCGAAGAAAAGGACCTAACGCCCGGGAGCTACATTTTACAGGAGGAGCGATTGAAGAGGCGGTCCATCAGAGGAACTCCATAAAAAGTTCACAGGAGGCCTCACTTTACCGTTTAATAACTGTAAATTTTGTACTCATAGAAGATCAATCTTTTTGAGCCGATTAATCGAAAAGTTGAGAATCGATTTTTGACAATCGATTCTTTTTTTTTGAAGATTGTCCACCCCTAAAAGTAATTTGGATACCATCTCGATTCCCCCAAATTTTAATTCTCCTAAAGTTTATTTTCCCCCAAAAATTAAAACAAAGAAGTACGAGTTTATAAGACAGGAGTGCCCGTTATTAAAAGTCAATGTAGTCGGTAATAACGATATTAAGAAACGAATAGATGTCGCTTTAAAGCACTTCTTGAAATAAAGCTAACCACATTTCACAAATTTTAAAAGTTATGTTAGTGTTTTTCAACGAAAATCGATGTTTTCAAAGAAAAATCATTACCTCTTGATGGAAAATTACAAGTTCGTAAAATTTTTGGTTATTAGGGTTTTTTGACGGAAATTAATGTTTTTATAGAAATATTTGTATCTTTTGATAGAAAATTAAAGTTTGTAAAATTTTAGCTTATATTAGGGTTTTTCGAGGGAAGTTAATATCTTTATTGAAAAATCAGTATCTTTTGATGGCAAATTACAAGTTTTTAAAATTTTAGGTTATGTTAGGGTTTTTCGAGGGAAATGAATACTTTAGGGTCATGAATAATTTTATACATAAAAGTATTCATTTCCCTCGAAAAACCCTAATCTAATCTAAAATTTTACAAACTTGTAATTTGTCATCAAGAGGTATTGATATTTCTATAAAAATATTAATTTTCCTCGAAAAACCCTAACATAACCTAAAATTTTACAAACTTGTAAGTTTTCATCAAGAGGTACTGATTTTTCAATAAAGATTTTAACTTCCCTCGAAAACCTTAATGTAACCTAAAATTTTACAAACTTTAATTTTCCATCAAAAGGTACTTATGTTTCTATAAAAGTATTAATTTCCCTCGAAAAACCCTAAGATAACGTAAAATTTTACATACTTGTAATTTTCCATCAAGGGGTGATGATTTTTCTTTAAAAATATCAATTTTTGTTGAAAAACACTAACGTAACTTAAAATTTGTCAAACTGGTTATTATTTCTCTTCATGAAATGTGGTCTGCACTTAATATAATTAGCTTTAATTTCTTCTATCTTAACTTCTATCTTATAAACTCGCACTTCTTTGTTTCAATTTTTGGGGAAAATAAACTTTGAGAGAATTAAAATTTGGGGGAATCGAGATGTTACCGTGATTTGTATTCATAGAAGAACGATCTTTTTGAGCCGATTATTCGATAAGATCGAATCGAAAAGTTGAGAATCGATTTTTTAGAATCGATTCTTTTTTTTGAAGATCGCCCATCCCTAAAAGTGATACGCTTCTGGCTTACCTCGTGGTCGAGATTTCAGCGAAGCTACCGTAGAATTCGAAAGGCGGTAACTTACGTCAGGAACGCCGAGAACATACCGATAAGTTCTCGAGCGATTTTTTTTCGAGTATTTACGAGAATTTAGATTTTTGACTGAAATAAATGTAATCTTTTGAGCTCAACTGGTTTTGAACGCACCTGTGTTGATTTTTAGTAACATAGGGAATATTTCTCAAATTATTAGCGGTTGGTAGCAGTAATGAGATAATACTGTATTTCCCACATAACTACACTATCGGCGGAAATTATCTGCACGCCTGTTTTTTGAGCAGTTGCTAAAGTGCCTTAATGTTTTAATTTGACATAAGATTTTTTACTCATAATAGTATGAAGGCGACGTTCGAATTACGGCTAGTTAGCGACCTGACGTACCGACGGATTTAAATTTAAATTTTGTAATCTAAGTTCTAAAGCTGACTTTAAGATAAAGATTCTCATCTTGACGTCTACGGATGTGTTAAGTTATTTATGTGGTTAATTAAAAATAATTTCCTGCCACAAAGTAATCATAATATTCTGTGTGAACAAAGGTTTTTTGTGATGAATTTAGGGGCTCTAAATAAAGTTTATGCACTCCTGATTTCGATGTTCGGTCGACGATAGAAATGAAACTCCTCCTCGACGGTCTGGTCTGACGCTGCAGTTGACTTTACTACTGCCACACCTCCTGCCCTTTCACGAGTTCTACCGATGTTGCTGGCCTTACCTCTTGCTCTCCTCATCTGTCTCTCTTTCTCTCATCATTCACCCCCCACCCCCCAACCCGCCATCCTCCCTAAAATCCAACCCAACTAACATCCTGATTCCTCATCAGCCCCTCGTTTCACCAATTCTACTACGTTTGTCTGACTGGTTCGCCTATCCATTTGTCCATCCTAGAGTTTGAAAATTCTCGGTAATTTATTTTTTATCCTTTTCTTCCCTATAGCGTCAGCTTTGTCTAGAAAAAGATGGCGCTATAGGGAAAGAAAGGATAAAAAATAAATTACCGAGAATTTAGGACTAGAATTAGAAAATTCTCGGTACTTTACTTTTTATCCTTTTCTTCCTTACAGCGCCATCTTTGTCTAGAAAAAGATGGCGCTATAGGGAAAAGGATAAAAAATAAATTACCGAGAATTTTCGAACTCTAGTCCATCCGTGCGCTTGTCAGTACTCGTTATGTCTGACTCTGACGTCCATCCACCCGTCTGTCTGTTTCAACCTGTTTCAGCCACAAGCTGCTGGGACTACTGCTTCCTGCAGTCTGACAGTTACCGACCGTTACCACTTGTCGGACTTTATGCTCTTCTCTTGTGAAAGACAATTTAACTCGACATTTTTTGGGTTAACTGGTTTTCCAGTTAGAAATTCGACATGTGGAGTATTTTGTCTTGAAAATTATTATTTAGATACAGTTTCCTTGATTTGGACATAAACTGGGTTTCGAGCAACAAAAAAAAATTCCTTTTCTTATTGGCTGGAAATATCGTGGCCACAGAACCAAAGGGTTCTATATAACTTTTTTTTATCAAAATTGAGACTTTAATACCAATAAATAATTCGAGTTATTCATATTAAAACGATGATCTTCATTTTACCGCCGAATTCTTCTCAAATTGAGTTGCAACAAAAATAAGACTTAGAAACATATGAAATCACAATGAAAATTTCAATTGTTTTAAATTGAAATGAGATTCAACAAAATGAGATGCAACAAAATTCACACCAATCGTTTTCTGTGTCCTGCTCAAGTTAAATTAATCAAGATTTCGGTATAATTGCTTTAACATTAAACATCTTCAATTCAAAGTGATTTCAACCTCACTTGAAGGCTGGCAATGCAAAACGAGGTAAGGGACATTTTTTCGAAAATGGGTTTTTTTGCTAGAAAATTCTTAAAAAATCAAATACACATCATGATAAAAGAATTTGTTCGAAATGGCATTTTTTATGGTAACAATTAGTAGCAATAAAAAGTTGGATTTGCAAAAGTTTTGCAAAATATGATTTGCGCGTGCACAGTGATCGTGAAAAACATGTATTATTTTATCCCTCACTTGGTCATGGCAGGATATACAATAGGGCGTGTTATGCGCGCCATGGCGGTAAATTGCGAGAGAATTAACAATTTTTGTTGCGATAATAAAGTCTATTAATTAATAATGTTAATTCCCTCGCTCTAAGACACTTGTTCACCAAAAATATAGAAACCCTACGGCAAAAGGGAAAGTGAGAAGCGACGTCCTTGTTCTTCCTTCGTTCTCCCTCTCTCTCTCTCAGGACTCCAGCAAACCGGTTCTTCCTCTCTCCGCTTTACACTGCAGGGAAAGCGAAAAGAAAAGTCGTGGCCGGTTCAAGTTCAGGGTAGAAGGAGAGATACAGAGAACGCCAGAACAAAGGACAAGGATGGACCGCAAGCCACTGGCCACTCCAAGCGTCGTGGGGGTGATACGCGCAAGCCCTGTGGATGATCACGTGCCGACGCTGGGGGTGGCCACGTGCAATCGCGTGATGTACTGTGAGAGAAAGAGAGGTCTCCGTACCAACGGGAAAAACCTATATATCCTCTCTTCCTCTCCCTTACTCCATCTTCGACTCTTAAATATAAAAAGGGCCCATTCGGCCCTGTAAATCAGTATCCGTAGAGCCGTCACAAGCTCAACATCGCAGACCTGAATAAAGCAGCCTAGCCTACAGTCCCGTCTACAATTATTTACGAGAGACCCCTTACCTTGCAACGACTACGGTAAGCTGACTTCTGCGCTCATACATTGCGCATCCTCGTACCCCCCCCCCCCCATTGGACGGCATCCCAGTAGCCACCTGGTTCTTGGTCGGTGTCCCAGTGAGGGATTCCCCGGTCCTCCTCATCTCCCATTGGACGGCATCCCAGTAGCCACTCGGTTATTGGACGGTGCCCCAGAGAGGGATTCCCCGGTACTCCTCATCTCCCATTGGACGGCATCCCAGTAGCCACGCGGTTATTGGACGGTGTCCGAGTGAGGGATCTCCTGATCCCTCCTCGTCTCCCATTGGACGGCATCTCAGTAGCCACTTGGTTATTGGACGGTGTCCCAGTGAGGGATCTCCTAACCCTACCTCGTCTCCCATTGGACGGCATCCCAGTAGCCACTCGGTTTTTGGACGGTGTCCCAGTGAGTGATCTCCTGACCTTTTCTCGTCTCCCATTGGACGGCATCCCAGTAGCCACTCGGTTAATGGACGGTGTCCCAGTGAGAGACCTCTAATCCCTTCTGCTCCCCTCCTCTTGGAACGTAACCTATGTTACCTCGCCAGCCCCAGTCTCCTGCCACTCCACCAAGCCTAGCTTAAATCCCTGCACCCTTTCCCGAGTCCGTTCGTTCGACTCCCGAACCGCGAGTTACAGCAACTCACACCAACCACCTAATCTTTACCTCCCACTATCCACAATTTCACCCCTACCCACAACATTAGTTCATATTAATTGGCGGCCCAAAATGTGGGGCTCAAACCTAGATATCACAGTTGAAACTGTGACTTACCTGCGACCCGAAGAGTCATCAATCTGGGCATGGTATTCAAAAGAACCCAAACCAACTCCAGCTACGACATGTAACATGTATAAAGCCACTTCTGGGAGTGGCAGAAATAAACACCCAGTGGCGCCCAACACACATACAGGAAGCACGATGGAGAATTCAGCCGGAAGGAACACCGAAATGGATGACACTAACAGCGGAAACAACACCGGAAGCGGTACTACTCACACAACTAACACGGAATCAGGCAATAACGGTAACGGTACGATTATCCCAACCGTTCAGCCTACCCAGGGAAGCACCAACAGCGAGACTAGTACCGTAAGCGGAGGCCCATCAACGTCTTCTCGATCCATGTTGTACTTATGTCAACATCCATCACCACCGAAGCTACAATCTCACTATCGACCATGCTCACCGTCAGCGACCTACAAGCGCTAATCAGAGCAATCAATACACCCACACCTCCAATGCCGGAGTTTACCGGCGGGGACCAGGTAACCCTGAGTCCTTCATAAAGGAGTGCGAACGCCACTTCAACGAGATCCAATTAAAAAGGATTCATTGGACCAGAGCAGCCGGTAAGGAGTTAAAAGAGGGTGCCAAGGAGTGGTACTCTCCCTAAAAGTCATTCAACCTCTCCTGGGAAGAATTTAAGGAGCTACTAACCCACCGATACGCAGGATCGAGCATAATGCACCTATTACGAGCTAAGCTACACGCTGTAACACAAACGGAGCAAGAAGCTGTCGATATTTTCCTCCAGAAGAAATACCTGTTGGCCAAGCGCCTTCACCCAGCGGTTACCGAAGAGGAGTTAATAGCCCTCATGTTGGAAACCCTAAAACCCAGCATAAAGAAATTGGTTCGATCAGCAAACCCCGCCACGTTCGCCGACTTACTTTCCCGTGCTACAATGGCTGAGACGGACGAAGCAGAGAGTCCAACCTCCAAGTCGAAACCGGGGGTTTCCTTGACTCTTTAAATGTCGCCACCACCATAGCGCAAGGTACCCGGTTCCCGGTCCAGGTAGATCATACCGAACAGGGACACGTACCACTGCACACACCTTCCGTTACCTCGGAACACGCTGGACAAGCGGGCCAAACATACCTTTAACATCGCGGACCAAGCTGAATAAGCAGTCCCACTAACCAGCCTGGCGGGTCAATGACAGGAACTCATCGCAGAGCAACAGCGAGCGACGGCTTAGTGCCACCCGTCGATGAGTACTAAACGTCACCCCAGGTTTACGAACTGAGTCTTCGGAAGAAGGCCTAATAAAAACTGCGTACATCGCTGCACATAAGCCACCACGGAGCAACGGTAAAGCAGCCACTGTTGAGCAACGGCAGATTGTCGCACGGAGCAACCGCGAGCGCAAGCTTAGAGCCACCCGTCTGCGGAAAATCAAGAGCCACCGGCAGATACCGCTTCAGCATCACCCGTAGGCGAAGTGCTCACACCTCACCGCAGCCAAAACATCAATGCCAAGATGACGGCGTACAACCGCACCTGAAGCATCGAGTAACCACCAGTTCCTCGGACGAGGGCTACCAAAGCAGCAAGAAGGACCTGCTCGCGGTCTACAGGAGGCGCCGCAAAGATCGTTCTTCATCCGCAATGCCAGATGACGGCGGAAAACCGCACTGACGATTACACCACTGCAGCCACGGATTCCTCGGACGAAGGATACCTAGCTACGCAGCACTGCAACTCCGGAACGAGATTGCCACCCCGCGGAAGAAGCGATTGTAGTTTTTAAGTATGATTGTATTTTTTTTTTAAACTTAGATGTTTTCTCTTGTAAATATGTATGATAGTTATGATATCTAGAGTTAACTTAGCTACGGTAAACAAGTGTCTTCCCCCCCCCCCCCCAGGGTGGAATTGTTATACGCGCCATGTCGGTAAATTGCAAAAGAATTGACAATTTTTTTGCGTTAATAAAGTCTATTAATTAATAATGATAATTCCCTCGCTCTAAGACACTTGTTCACCAAAAATATAGAAACCCTACGGTAAAGGGGAAAGTAAGAAGCGACGTCCTTGTTCTTCCTTTGTTCTCCCTCTCTTTCTCAGGACTCCAGCAAACCGGTACTTCCTCTCTCCGCTTTTCACTGCAGGAAAAGCGGAAAGAAAAGTCGAGACCGGTTCAAGTTCAGGGTAGAAGGAGAGATACAGAGAACGCCAGAACGAAGGACAAGGATGGAGAGCTAGCCACTGGCCACTCCAAGCGTCGTGGGGGTGATACGCGCAAGCCCTGTGGATGATCACGTGCCGTCGCTGGGGGTGGTCATGTGCAATCGTGTGATGTACTGTGAGAGAAAGAGAGATCTCCGTAACAACGGGAAAAACCTATAGATCCTCTCTTCCTCTCCCTTTCTCCATCTTGGACTCTTAGATATAAAAAGGGCCCATTCGGCCGTGTAAATCAGTATCCGTCGAACCGTCACAAGCTCAAAATCGCAGATCTGAATAAAGCAGCCTAGCCTACAGTTCCGTCTACAATTATTTACAAGAGACCCCTTACCCCGCAACGACTACGGTAAGCTGACTTCTGCGGCATCCCAGTAGCCACCTGGTTATTGGACGGTGTCCCAGTAAGGGATTCCCCGGTCCTCCTCATCTCCCATTAGACGACATCCCAGTAGCCACGTGGTTATTGGACGGTGTCATAGCTCACTTTGACACCGTCCAATAACCAGGTGCCACAGTAACCCCGGTCCTCCTCATCTCCCATTGGACGGCATCCCAGTAGCCACTCGGTTATTGGACGGTGACCCAGTGAGGGATCTCCTGACCCCTCCTCGTCTTCCATTGAACGGCATCCCAGTAGCCACTTGGTTATTGGACGGTGTCCCAGTGAGGGATCTCCTGATCACTCCTCGTCTTCCATTGAACGGCATCCCAGTAGCCACTTGGTTATTGGACGGTGTCCCAGTGAGGGATCTCCTAACTCTACCTCGTCTCCCATTGGACGGCATCCCAGTAGCCACTCGGTTATTGGACGGTGTCCCAGTGAGTGATCTCCTGACCTTTTCTCGTCTCCTATTGTACGGCATCCCAGTAGCCACTCGGTTATCGGACGGTGTCCCAGTGAGAAACCTCCAGTCCCTTCTGTTCCCCTCCTCTTGGAACGTAACCTTTGCTACCTCGCCATCCCCAGTCTCCTGCTACTCCACCAAGCCTAGCTTAAATCCCTGCACCCTTTCCCGAGTTCGTTCGTTCGACTCCCGAACCGCGAGTTACAGCAACTCACACCAACCACCTAATCTTTACCTCCCACTATCCACAATTTCACCCCTACCCACAACATCAGTTTATATTAGGCGGAGTGAAAATGCTGAAATTGATCGGGTCTTTTGAGCTTAGTGAAAAAAGTTGTAGTTTGACATCCGAAAGAAGGGTCAAACAAATTTAGAAAAAAAATGTCGTCTGTTCGTACTTTTCACTTGAAAATTCGAAATTTTGAACATTTTTTCTATGGGAGGGATAATTATGGCGAATTTTTTGTACCTGTAGTTTTCGATGGTGAATAATTATATAAAATCCAAAATTGAAAAACATTTTTCGCCAAGTTAGAATTTTTTGATAGTGTCAAAAAAGATGATTAAAATAGAAATTAAAATAGAAATATTTATTTTAAAAAAGTTTAATTTGTCAAACCGAAAATCACTTCAGTTTGAATCAAAGAAGCGGGCCATATTTTTGGTTTCATGGAAAAAAATTTGTCATATTTTTTTCGCGTTTGAAAATTGTCAAATTTTTCAAAATTGCCATTTTTAAGAGTAAAAAGTAAGCAAAAATTTTTTTTCATGAAACTTAAAATATTACGCTTTTTTTATTCAAACCGAAGGGATCTTCGACTCGACATGTTCAGCTTTTTTAAAATAAATATTTTTTAAAAATTTTTCAAATAACATCATTTCCGTCATTTAAAAAAATTCTAATTTGCAGAAAAATTTTTTCTTCAATTTTGGAATTTGTATTATTATTCATTATCCTAAACTACATTTACGAAAAATTACCCATAATTTCCCTCTCATAGGAAAAATTTGAAAAATGTTCAAAATTTGGAATTTTCAAGTCAAAAATCCGAACAGAAAAAATTTTAAAAAATTTATTTTGCTCCTTCTTTCTGATGCCAAACCTCAACTTTATTCACCAGGCTCAAAAGATCCGATCAATTTGAGCAATTCACTCCGCCCTGATTTACAGCCAGTATTAAGCCAACGTTAATATAATAAGTAAGAAGACGTATTACTTTATTTTCACGAGTTCTGAGACCTTTTCCTATTCATATTCCTGTTCCTAGTTTTCATTTACTACCTAAAACAAACATTAGGGTGGATCGAAAAATATAAAATTTGGAAATTGAAATCACCTTAGCACTAAGAAGTTTTCTTTTGGGTCCCTCATAACTTGTGTAAGATTTGAAATGAATCGATTAATATCCTGAGGTTGGACGGAGCCGAAATAATTTTTAAAAATTCGTTATTCTCATATTTTTGAAAAAATCGCTAATGTTTCTTTTTTTTCAAAATACACTTATTCATCCCAATTTTCATCAATTTTGCTGAATTTTTAATTTGACTTCATATAGGTGAAAATCTCATTCTTATGGACTCCTTAAAATAAAAAAAAGTTCTAGAAGTTCTGCAAATTATAATAAGATTTTTTTGAACATCCAGAAATTTCAAATGTTGAAGTCTTCCCAATTTTTTTGTAGGTAGATTTTGAATGCCAGAAAGTTTCTGGAGGCTCAACAAAATTTTATTCTAATTTGCAGAGCTTCTAGAACTTTTTTTCATTTTAAGGGGTCCATAAGAATGAAATTTTCTCCTGTATAAAGTCAAATTAACAATTCAGTAAAATTTATAAACATTGGGCATATTAAGTGGACTTCGAAAAAAAATAACATTAGCGATTTTTTCAAAAATCTGAGAATAACCAATTTTTAAAACTTATTTCGGCTCCGACCAACCTCAGGATATTAATCGATTAATTTCAAATTTTACACAAGTTATGAGGGATCCAATAGGAAACTTTTCAGTGCTAAGGCATTTTCAATTTCCAAAATTTGTGTTTTTCGATCCACCCAAATAAACATATCGTTAATCTTTCACCAACAAAAACAATTTAAATTATATTTTAGTCATTATTCTGTAAAATCGAGTACGAATAAAATTCTAACCTAATCGATCGATTTTCATATTCATTAAAAATAAAGATTTTTTGTGATCAAACTATCGACATTCTATTCAGCAAAGCCATTTATTGAAATAACTTCATGTTTCAACAAAACAGTATGTAAATTTTATTACTTTTCACTACCTAAAAGCGATAAATCGTCTGTCATACTGCGACACTGTCTCACTAAAACTTGATTTTCTCAGAATTGAATAACTTTTTTCAATCAAACTTTTCTTTGTGTATTCAACAACGCTGTATATATTGGGGATGGTTCACCAGTTTTAAAAGAAAAATTAAAAATTAGATTTTTCACCAACGATTTGAAGTCACTTTTTAGAACCCGTGAAATTCCAACCTCGAAATTAAAACTTAATTTTCTCGGAACTGAATTACTTTTTTTGATCAAATTTTTTCCCATCTATTCAGCCACTCAACGTTTCGGGGACGGGTCACTATTTTTTTAAATTGAGTATTTAATTTTTTATCGCTGTCTCAAGTCGACTCGGATTCCGCAAAAAAAAAGTGTCAACCCGAGATGGTCAACTTTGAACTATATTTTCTCCTAACTGGAAGCATATTTCCAATCAAACTTTTTTGGTATCGATTCAGCAATACTTCAGCTCGGGAGTAGACTTTTGTTTTTCTTTTTAATTTCGAATTAGATTTTACGTAACGTTTTTTCGCTCTCCTGTAAAATTGCCATTTTGTCCCTTACCTCATTTTGCATTGTCACCCTTCACTTTAACCTACTTTTTATTAAAAAAAAAAAAAACAATTGCAGTCTGCCTTATTTGAGAATGTCAGTACAGAAATAAAAAGTTCCACATCCTCATGACTTGTCATAATTTTGAGTTAAAAAGTACCATCTTGAATATCCGTTATTTATTACGAAACACTCAGAGGGTTTTTAGGCTTCAATCTTTCATAAATTCTCCAATCATTCTATTTGGAAACAGATTGAAAAAGTTGTTTTTCAATATCGGTTAATTTCTTTATGAACGAGCTGTGCAATTTTTAAATATCTCTCCTGTATAGTTGTTAAAAACCAAGATGGAACCCTTTGTTTCTAGGACCACCTTAATATATTCTCCAATTATTGCATTTTCATATCTAATTTATTTCTCTTTTTTGTTTCAGGTAAGTTTTTCTCATGACTCCACACATTTGCTGCACCATCTTCAATAACACTGTGGTAAGAAATAATTAATTAGAAACCTCTTTATTCATTCATCTAAAAACTGTCTGAAAAACACCCTTGTAAACAGTGTCGAGTTCAGTGGCGAAGAAAATCAGGATTCGTTAGAGCCCAGGCTTCGTCGTTGCCGTTTTATTATGCTGAACGTTGATTTAGGGTTCACAGCGGGGGTGTAAGCCCCGCCATTGTTTCGATGCTCACCTCACGCTAGGCATTGTTAGTCCTTCTATTGTCCATACGGTTTCTCCCTCCACCTCTCCTACCCTTGCTATGACCACCTTCACGTTCACCTATAGTCGAATACGCACGCATGCACACCTTTGAAGTGGACGTTGGGTAGTGTTCAAACACGTGACAGGGCCGTAAACAAGAAAGGAATGCCGCCTTTGAAATTTGCATTTCCCTTTTAGAGATCATTTTGAATTATTCGTCAAACAACATTTTTAATATTTTTTTCATACCTTGGAAACTAGTTCGTTATTTGGTATTTTTACTGTATTATAAAGGAAAATTACTATAAAGGTCGTTGCCAAAAAGTTGTGAAATTCAAGTCCCGACAGTTTTACACATTTTCATTATTTAATATATTTTTTTGAATACCACTGAGATAAAATACTCACATCGAAGTAGTTTTTGGCAAAGTTTCAAAATTTTAGGTGTCTTTGTTTAGAAATGGGAAATTAAAATATACCCCAAATGTCCACTCAGTAACCTGTTTCCAAGTACAGATTCACAAACTGAAATTGCGAAATTATGCCAGCAAAATTTTATAAATTTTTTAAATAGGGATAAATATTTTAGATTTGAAAATGTTTATAATTGTTTAGAAGCCTGTCTCTGAAGTTTCATGTCCACTCGGTAACTCTCATATTTTAGGTTAGAATTTGGAAAAAATCACTTTAAAAAATCAAAAAAAATCAAAACCTCATTAATTTTAGTTCTACGAAGTGCTTGTATAGGCAGAAACATGTTTATTGTTCGCAACTTCAAATACAGTACGAAAAAAGACATTTTTACAATATTTTAAAATTTTTTATCCCCACTCTACATATTTTAAAAATAATTTTGAAATTTATTTTCCTGCGTTTATTGAAAGTCCAGTCGGTAACCTTCCTAACATGTAAATTATTTATCTCCACTACAAAAATGATTCTTGATCTTTTAAATTGATATTTTCGTTTTATTTTGGATCACAATTAATGAAAAAAAAAAAATACTTTAGCTAGTTCTGAGAAGATTTTTTTTTTCAAAAAATCGATAGGCTTAATTTTACAACTTTTTGGCAACGACCCATAAACTTTAATTTGTAACATGGTAATTGTTAAAAATAATTTATAGGACCTAATTAAAGTTTAGTTCCCTATATTCCGATGACGGTCTGACTCCGCCTATTTTACCCCCATCAGCATCTAACGCCACCCTTTATATCCATTTTTTATACATTTATATCCACTTTTTATCCATTCATTCACATCAGTGTAATTTTGCAAGCTCTATACAATCTGGTGTAATCCGTTGTAATCTCTAAGGTTTCCCATGCAACCCCATGCTATCTCGTGCAATCACTGTGCAATCCTCTGCAATCTCTGCCAATATATTGGCAATCCCATGCAGTATTGTGCAATAGGGTGGTCCGAATTTTTTTTCTTCGAATTTTCATGCTCTCACTCCCCAAATTTGTTCGAATCCACAAAAAAATAAATGCTTTTTTTTGTTGAAAGAAAATGATATTTAGAGGTTCCGCAAGCCCCATGAAGTTTAACATGTATTTCCCATAAGAAAAAAAGACGTTTTTGTAAATTTTATTCAGAATCGGCAATATCAGGTGAATCGAGTAAAAACTCAACATTTCTCTTCAAAATTAACTATAGAGTGCAAATCAATAATTATTTTTTAAATATCACACACATAAGTCTGTTTTATAGGGTGCCAAAAAAACACCATAAGTGAAAAATTGTGTTTTGCGAGTTTTTGGCGCTAATTATGATTTTTTGCGCTTTTTTAGTACGAATTGTTTCTAATGTGTAAAATATTACTTTCTACTGATAACTATATGTTTACATAAATTGTTTAAACAATTTATTATTGTTTATTGAAATTTTCTCTTAGAATTGAGTTAGAAAGTCGCGGTTTTTTCAGAATTTTTCAACCTGTTTTCAACTTTTCAGTTAGAGTGAGGCAAAAGTCAATTAAATTTAGAAATAATTTTTTAAACTATTTATTATTATTTATAATAATATTCTTTTAGAATAATGCTAGAAAGTTGCAGTTTTTTCTTAAATTTTCCACTTTTTGTCTACTTTTCTATTAGAGTAAGGTAATAACTAATTCAAGTTAACAAAAATAATTGTTTCAACATATTATTATGTTTTTTAATCATATTCTCTTTGAATAATGCTGGAAAGTTACAGTTTTTTCTGAAATTTTCAACTTTTTGTCCACTTTTCACTTACAGTGCGATAATAATTAATGCAATTTGGCAAACATAATTGTTTAAGAAAAATAATTATTGTTAATAACTATTTTCTCCTATATTAATGCTAGATAGTTACGGGTTTTTCTGAAATTTTTAACTTTTTGTCCACTTTTCACTTAGTGTTGTAATAATTAATGCAAGTTAACAAACATAATTATTTAAAGAATTGATTATTGTTTATAACTATCTTATCTTAGAACTTCGAGTAATGCTAGAAAGTTGCGCTGATTTTGAAGTCTTTAGTTTTGCTTTGACTTTTTAGTTATGAAAAAATAATAAAAGAACATCAACCAAAAGCATTTCTTAAATACGATTCTAATTTCTCAAAGTAGGTAGAAGGGGGGGGGGGCTGATAGTAAAATGTATGCAATTCCAAAATTTTCTATTAAGCTTTGCAATAAACTTCGTGTTGTAATTTAAAGTAATAAATAATAATAAATTGCATTAATTATTACCTCACTCTAAGTGAAAAGTGGACAAAAAGTGGAAAATTTGAGAAGAAACCGTAACTTTCTGGCATTATTCTAAGAGAATATTGTTATAAATAATAATAAATTGTTTAAACAATTATTTCTGTTAACTTTTATTCACTATTGCCTCGCTCTAACTGAAAAGTTAAAAACAAGTTAAAAAATTCGGAAAAAACCGTGACTTTCTAACTCTATTCTAAGAGAAAATTGCTATAAACAATAATAAATTGTTTAAAAAATTTATGTAAACATCTAATTATCAGCACAAAGTAATGTTTTACGTATAAGAAACAATTTATCCTAAAAAAATCTCAAAAAAATAATTATTAGCGCTAAAAACTCGCTAAACACAATTTTTCACTTATGAGGTTTTTTTGGGATTCTATAAAACAGACTTATGGGGGTGATATTTATAAAGTAATTTTTGATTTGTATTCTATGATTAATTGTGAAGAGAAATTTTGAGTGTCAACACGATTCACCTAATATTGACGATTCTGTATAAAATTTACAAAGACGTCTTTTTTTATGGGAAATACGTGTTAAACTTCATGGGGTTTGCGGAACCTTTAAATATCATTTTTTTTTCTTTTAAAAAAAAGCATTTATTTTTTTGTGGATTAAAACAAATTCGGGGGGGGGGGGATGAGAGCATGAAAATTCGAAAAAAAATTCTAATGCATTTTTGGACTACCCTATTGTGCAATCTTTATGCAATCCCATGCAATCTGGTGCAATCTCTATGCAATTTCTGGCAGTACTGTGCAGTCTTGCAATCTCCATTCAATCCCATGCTATCTCGTGCAATTTTATGCAATCTTTGACAATATCTTGCAATTCCATGCATAATTATGCACTTTTTATGAATTCATTCGCATCAGTGTAATATTTCAATCTCTATACAATATGGTGTAATCCTAAGCAATCTGCAAACAATCCTGTACAATTCCATGCTTTTTCGTGTAATCTTTATGTAATCATATACAATCTCTGGCAATATCTTGGAATTCCATGCAGTAATAACAATCTTCGTGCAATCTAGTGTAATCTCTGTGCAATTTCTGGCAATACTGTGCAGTCTTGCAATCTCTATTCAATCCCATGCTATCTCGTGCAATCACTGTGCAATCCTGTGCAATCTCTGACAATATCTTGCAATCCCATGCAGTATTGTGCCATCTCTATGCAATCTGGAGCAATATCTATGCATTCTCGAATAATATCTTGCAATCCCCTCCAGTATTATGCAATCTGTATTTAATGCTGTGCAATCTCTATGCTATCTAATGCAATCTCTAAGCAATATCTTGCAATCCCTATGTAATCCTCTGCAATTTCTGGTATTGTCTTGAAATCCCATGCACTCTTATGTAATCTTTCAATCTCCATTCAATTCTGTGCAATCTTGTCCAATCTCTATTAAATTCTGTGCTCTCTACTTTTGAATCAGTGAGAATTGAGTCACTAAATCAAGTCAGTAACGATTTTCAACGAAAATTCTTACTGATTTGATTTAGTGACCCACTTCTCACTGATTCAGATTTCAAGACTGCAATCTAATGCTTTCTCTTCATTCAATCTTGTGCTATCTAATGCAATCTCTATGCAATATCTTTGTAATCCTTTGCAATTTCTGGCAATATCTTGTAATACCACGCATTATTATGCAATTTTGAAATCTCTATGTAATCGCGATTCTATCCCATTCAAACTATTAAATCCCTCGCAATTCCATGCAATCTCTATGCCATCTCTGTCAATTTCCTGCAATCAATTTCTTTCTATCCGGTTTTATGCAATCTTGCAATCACTAGGCAATCTCTATTCAATTCTGTGCAGGCTCTATGCTACCTTATGTAATTTATATGCTTTCTTAAACAATATTTTGCAATCCATATGTAATCCATTGCCATTTTTGGCAATATCTTGAAATCTTATTGAGTCTTATGTAATCTTGCAATCTCTATTCAATTCTGTGTAATTTAGGGCAATCTCTATGGTATCTTATGCAATCTCTATTAAATTATGTGCATTCTAGTGTAATCTCTTTGCAATATCTTGAAATTTCTGACAATATCTTGCAATACCATGCAGTATTATGCAATTTTACAATGCCGATACAGTCTCTATTCATTCCCGTGCAATTTATGCAATCTCGCGAAATTCAATGCAATCTCTTTTCAATTGCTGGCAATATCTTACAATTCTATGCTGTATTATGCAATATGTATATTCAATCTCTATTCTTTTTCATGCAATCTCGGGCAATCTTATGCATTCTTTATGCAATCTCTCGAAATTCCATGCAGTCTTATGCAATCTTGCAATCACGTGCAATCTTACAATCTTTGGCAATTTTTTGCAATCTTTAGATATCTTTAGCTATCTTTGATAACCTTGCAAACTCTTGCCATTCCTTGCCATCTAGTGTTCACCGGAAATCAAAATAATTAACCCCTCGGTTTTTTCCTAATTTAATGCAGACTACTAAAGCAATTAACACTTACCACAAAGCTTTTTACTGTAAATTAATACTTTTATTCTTTGTTTATTTATAATTAATCAAATACTTGAAACTAAGTTTTATAATTTAACGTTGCGGTAGAGCCTGATGGAGAATAAATTTGTAGATATATGCTAATATTTATGGCTATATTTGGCAGCATTGGATGCAATTGCTCCCACGGACCAGTGACGTTGCCCCTAGCGGACACGCTAAATGCGTTTGGTTTACGCGTCTGCATAACATTGCCGAAACGTAGTGTCTAGTTACAACCCATTTTCCCCCTCGCCCTCTCTGAAACCGTCTCTTCAGATTGTAAATAGCGTGACAGTGGCTCTCCATATGAATGCGTGGTTATCGGGCGTAAACCGTGACAGGACAACTGACTATGGACAATGTTTGCTGTGGGTGCACCTGCGGCTCGCTTGTAATCTGCAAGTCGTACCGGTTTATTAATTGATCAATGTACGAAGGGATGATTCGGATTTTAACGGAAACTTTCATTTCTAAAGGATTTTTACTCATCAATGTTGAATTAACATTTCACAATGTCAAAATAACATTTTAAGTGTTAGAAATACTAAAAATATCACTCTACGTATTTTAGTCATGTAGTAACTGGCAGAGAGCATTCATGAAAAGTACCAACGCACGGACTTTTTGCTCTTATTTTTTTTTAAATTAAAATTTGCTATTTACATAGTCTCGTATAAATATTAAGGGGGTATTCTAGTGTGATAGGTATTTTTTTGTATCATTTTTTAGAATTTTTTTTAAGAAAGTAGAAAAGCAATATTATTTTCAAAACTTTTTCTCTATATTAGCATACATTTAAATTAACAAAATAATTTTTTTAAATAAAAATAAAGAAAATGGCGGCACTACAGTCCGTTGAAGTTGAGGTCTCAAAGAAAGTCGGTGAGCACGATATCTCAAAAACTAATTAATCACTTGGGTCGCACAGTGGGGCGAAATGAAAAAACGATGTTCAAAATAACCTGTAGGTCCCAATTCTTAATCGATTTTCAATTA
>JBAGKK010301584.1:0-20072 GCA_037177015.1 Euceroptres primus
AAAATTTTTTATAAAAACTTAACTTGACTTGTAACGTTACTTTGACTGACCCCCCCCCACCAGTTACAAACCATAGGTCGGTGCGACCCCCCCCCCCAAATTGATAACGTAGTTTATGGACGACCCCTAACTCGTTTATGAAGTTATCCGCCAAAAGAACGTTCTATGAACCAAAATTTCATTTATTGGAATCTATGTTCATAGTATCTTCATTTAAATTACTTTCAAAATTCACTAATGAAGAGAGGATATGGTCCGGTGACCGCAAGAAACCACAGAAAAGCTGGAGGACTTTCCAATTTTAGGGACTCCAAAAAGAATGACCGAAGGTTAGAAAAAAGAAGATGAAATTCAATGAACCTCCGCTTTCTGAATTGAAAGAATGAAAGATTTCTCAATCTTAGTATCTCTAAGAAGAAGAAGAAGAAGAAGAAGAAGAAGAAGAAGAAGAAGAAGAAGAATGACCAAGGGTTCAGAGTAGAGGTGTGTAGTTCGTCGGATCATATTTTCAATGCATATTAGTACCCTTTTGACCACGCTTAGAACTTTAAATTTTTCGAAATTGAGTTTAGTTCAAGAAGAAATTTAAGCTTCTAAGTTCCCTTCGAATGTAGGATTTCTTGAAACTGAAATTATTCAGCTGGTTTTTGAAGTGAAATCCATTTGAAATAACGATCGAATTTTTAAAAGTCGATTCAATAGAAAATTCGTTCGTTTAATTCACATGGAGTTTATTTCAAAACTAACTGAATGATTTAATTTTCGAGAAATCCTACATTTAAAGTGATTTAAGTTGCTTAGATTTTATTCTTGAATTAAACTCAATTTCGAATAAATTCAATTTTCTAAGCATGACCAAAAAAGTACCAATTTGTATTAAAAATTCGAACTGGATATAGTTCACTTTCCAATTGTCAATGACATTTCTTGGGTTCAAAGAGTTCAATGAATCTGGTTCGATAATAAAACCACTAGACACTCTTGAACGAGTTTTGCAAAGACGTTTTAAATCCAAATGCAGGTTAATATGTACTCAGATGTTTGTATTTTGCTCCGATCTTCAATTTCCCATGTTCCTGACTCAAAATCCAAGTTGGTGGCTCAACTCTGATAGTTTGTGATCAACTCAAAGTCCAAGTTGGTGGCTCAACTCTGATAGTTTATGATCAACTCAAAATCCAAGTTGGTGGATCAACTCTGATAGTTTGTGATCAACTCAAAATCCAAGTTGGTGAATCAACTCTGATAGGTTTGTAAATTCTTGAACTAGAGCGATTGAAGGATCTCCGAAGATATATCAAGACAGGAGCCAGTTCCTCTGACTCAAAATCCAAGTTGATGAGTAGCGATCACCAATATAACTCCTGAATCCTTTAACTGCACCTGATGGAAGATCTTTCAAGATGCTTGAAGACCAGTGATTCACATGATTTTCGATGTCCAGCTCCAGCTCCGATTCTCGAATTCCTACGACTCAAAATGCGTACTTTAGAAAAACAAGGAATTATTTCATAGAAATTAATTTCAACATCATAATTTCGCTTACAATATCTTCTAGTCTAAGTCTTAATTTAAATTCAGAGGTGAAGAGCTAACGTCTGGGCTCTATACAGAGTGCAGATTTCATCAGATAAGCGAGAAGAGAGCGTTGCTTTGAAATGGGAATTTTGACCCTTTTGGCTCCGGCATGCAAATGCATTAGGAAGTTTAATGCCTTGGCGACGAATCATCGCAAGGAATATCTAGGAGAAAATTAGGCAGTTCAGCATTTAGCTTGGCCTGTAATTCAGCTGCAGTGTCTTCTAGTTACGCCACTGGGTGGGAGGACAGTCTGCGGTGCTTGAGAGTGCGATGCATGGATACGGCTGAGGAGTCCCAGACGAAGATAGTGCGAAAACGAGTAAAAGAGAGTTGGGGGAGCGTGCCAGTGACGTATCTATCATCGCAGACTGTGGAGTGTCTGTAGTTCGCATCAATGAACACATTGTGACATTGACATTATCACGAATCAACATTCGCTTCCAATAGCTCTTTTTTGCTTTTTTATTTTTTTCCGTCCATTATATATTACAAATTCAAAAAAAAGAACAAATAGAAATTTATAAGCTCAAGGATAAGTGAATAGATCTTTGGAGATTAAACTTGCTGTATACAAATAATAAATTGACTTCCCAGATTCTCTTAACAGCAAAATAAAAATCCCCTTCTCTAAATGTGTTCAATTTTAAATATTGGCCAAAGTGTATCATTTCTAATCCAGGAAAAAAATGACAGCTAAAAAGAGATGAATTAACAAAAGTCGAGATGAGTTACTCAGGCTTTCTGACAATAAATCTGAAATATTAATTAAGAAATGTTAGTGGTCGTTGTACGATAAGCTCTCGTTCCCGTTAAATAATTTATGGTAAAGCCAATTGTTCATATATCTTTACTGTGAATGGTATATTACCTCGAGCGAGAACCAAAAGCATGGTGTTGGAATAATAACAGACGAAGCGAATAATATAATGCCGGCGTAAAGTAAAATATCTCCTAAGCTAAAATGCAATTACTCATCTTCATCCAAAAAATAAATAAAATTTAAATAAATTATAATCCTCTTAAGAAAGTGTGTTTGAGATCTGGAGTATAAAATAAAGTAATAAAATCAGAGAAGCTTGAATTGGTCATTTTTAAGACTACTCCCCATCATTCTTCTTCTCTTTTATTCATATCCAATTAAAGTTTCCTGTCGGTTAAATTTCAAATAAAGCAATCTGTCGGGTGGTTTCTAGATTGATTTACCCGCAGAGAAAAATGCGTTTGAATTGCTGGCAACTGCATTTGTGGACTGCCAAACGCAGATGTTATTGTTTCGAATACACGTGCACACAAGTGCTCCAATCGTAAGTGATTTTTTTTTGTCTTCAAACAAGAGACGTTAATTTTTTTCACCAGCTGTGGGGTTCGAAAAACATGTCATTTGAATGAAGTTAAAAACTTCGAATCCAATTGAAGAACTGTCAAACTTTTTTGAGATTTTAAGGAGATCAAAAATCGATAGAACTGAATATTCGATAAACACAAAAAGTTGCAGGGTGTTTCCTGCCAGGGATTGCTGCCATGACCAGCCTTATTTTTAGAAATAAGACCGAATGAAGAGTTCATATTTTTCGTGAGGGCCCGCACAGGCGTTTATACGAGACTGGAGCCGGGCCAAGTAGAGGGTAAGGGACGAGGTGAAACGAAAATCGACGAAGAGGGACTAGTAGAAGGGACAGGAGAAAGAGGGACAACCAAAGAGCTTGTCGAGCCGAAAGGTATGCGGGCGACAGAGAGGATCAATCTATCGGAACCTGCGAGCGAGGGACGAGGATAATCTCCAGGAGAAGGGACGTTGTTGTTTGGCCGTCTGCTTGGGACTTCGTTATCAATGCGATAGTACCCTAGGTTTTCTACTTGCATAAAATATAATAACCAACATTGGTTGCAAACTCAGCTTTTTTAAAAAGTTAATTCTTAATATCAAAGGTCCCTTCTGATTTTATTTATCAAAGGTTCTGCACTAAAAATACATTACGAATTACGAGCTTTGAATAATTTGAAAAACTTAAAAAAAAAACAAAGAAGATGAAGGCGACCTTCAAAACCCTATCTTAATTATCGCCCTCATCTTCTTTCCTCCTTTTTTGTTTTCTTGTTTTCGAAACTTTTCAGTTTGTCCAAATTTGGTGGTGATTGATTTTTTGAAAGGCTCTGTAAATTACTGAGAATTAAAAAAATTGGGAGTGTAGTTTAAGATTTCAACTACAAAGATGATGAGTAAAAAATTATCAAAGGTAATTTTTAATTTGAAGTCTAGTCAATTTTGTTAGTAGGTCTTTGAAAGAACGTTTTTTTTCTATAAGGAAGGGACTTGCTCACTTACTGGAACTACTGAAAGAGAATATAAGTATGTACATATAAAGAAGAGAGTAGAGAAGATAAAAGTAAAATGAACTTTGAATGCCATAATTGGAGTTTCATGAAGAACAAGCGATATTTAAGAATAGAATTTTCCACTGGGACGACTTGAAATTTAAATAATAAATTAAGGATTGCTTTCAAACTTGAACTTCACCAAATCATCGCGCTTGCTTAAGTTTTTCTTTCTAGTTTCTATTTAAGTTTAAAACGTAACGTCAAAAGTCAAAAGTAATAAAAATAAATTGCATTGGTTTTTTTTTGTCTCGAGTTGAAATCAGAAACAACTCTTATTAAAAATAGTCTGTTCCAAATTTTTCACGTGAATAACTAAAGGAAAATTTGGAATAATTCTGATTTGTAACATTCTATTTCTAAAATTCTTGTCTTAGTGAGATGGAAGATTATAAATTTTGCTTCCTCATAGAAAAAATTTGGTAAACAGTAAAATATGAAATGAAAATAAATTATAAAAAATTTATTGTAATCTGGAATATCTTAAGATAGACACAAGGATTTTTAAAAATACTGACAAACTGTTTTTATAATACATTTATAATTTTTAAAAATCAGTTCTCTTTTAATTTTCAATTTTTTCTTCAAGTTTTAAGTTCTCTATTTACAATTTAATGTTAATGAATAAAAAGAAAAAATTCCTCGAATCAAAAGGAATCGATTGACCCATAGGTATTAGGAATAAATTTTGACTAAAGAAATAAAATAAAAGTTTGGTAATTTCATAATATGGAAAAGGTATGTTAATTAACGCTTTCTTTACGAGGAAGCGAATAATATTCATCAGGGTGGCTCGTTTTGCAACTTTTTTTTCGGATCGAATTGTAATACCCCGCAAAAGTTGTCTACCAATATCAACTTTCAACTTGCAAATTTTTTTTGATGGATCAACATCTTCTGTTCGAACTTTTGACTTGAAAATTCGAAATTTTGAACATTTTTCTATGGAAGTAATATGTAATTATGGCGAATTTTTGGTACATGTAGTTTTCAATGATGAATAATAAAATAAAATCCAAAATTGAAAAAAAAACATTTGTCCAAGTTAGAATTGTTTGAAAATGCTGAAAACCATGTTTTTTTGAAAAATTAAAAAAAAATATTTATTTTAAAAAACAATAACATGTCCAGTCAGAAATCACTTCAGTTTGAATCGAAGAAGCACGCCTTATTTTTAGTTTTATAAAAAAAATTTTGTTCATATATTTTTCCGCGTTTGAATATTGTCAAATTTTTCAAAATTGTCATTTTTAAGCGTAAAAAATGAGTTTTTTTAATGAAATTAAAAATATGGTACGCTTTTTTTTATTCAAACTGGCGGGATTTGCAGCTCGACATGTTCAACTTTTTAAAAATAAATAGTTTTTTTTTAATTTTTCAAAAATACATTTTTCAGCATCTTCAAACAATTGTAACTTGGAGAAGAACTTTTTTTCCAATTTTGGATTTTATGTTATTATTCATCATTGGAAACTATATTTATGTAGAAAAATCGCCAGAATTATTCTTTCCACAAACAAAATTTTCAAGATTCCGAATTTTCAAGTCAAAAGTTCGAACAGAAGATTGATCGATCGAAAAAAAAAAAAATTTGCAGCTGGCCGAATTCATTTCAAATCGGGCCGGCTCACAGTGGTTCAGAATTGGATTTTTGCGGACAAATCAATCTACAGGTCACAATTTTTATCCGATTTAAACGTTCTTTTTTAAAACTGAAGCTGAATAAATTTCCCAGTGATTCCTCGAGGCCGGTTTATGATTTTTTGTTTGTGCAAAATTCTATGTAAACAACAACAGTAGAAAAAATGTTTTCAAAAAAATCATTATTTTAACCCGGAAAAAAATGATTTGTGTGAACTGAATATCAAGAAAAATTTTTAATTTGCAATTAAAGTATATAAATGATCGATTTAATGAGTAATTGTTATAATTGCTGAAATTTATTACCAAAGTGTCATCTAGAAACAAAAATTGACAAATCTTTAGAATTGCTATTGTTATAAACAAATTTTATAAACATATACTCGAATTTGACATTTTCAAGTAGAAAAAAGTATTTTCTGGCTTAAAATTACTGAGATTTGTTATGAAAGTGTCATCCAGTAACAAAAAATTGTCAAAAATTAGGAATTGATATTCTTATAAACAAATTTTATGAACAAATACTCAAATTTGACATTTTTAAACAGAAAAAAAAGCATTTCCTGGCTTAAAATTACTGATATTTGTTATGAAAGTGTTAGTGAATAGCAAATCATCATCAAAAATTAAGAATTGTTATTGTTATGAACAAATTTTATAAAGAAATATTTAAATTTAACATTTTCAAGCAGAAAAAAAATTTTCTGACTTAAAATTACTGCAGTTCGTTATGAAAGTGTTCTTTGTTTTCAATATCCATAACGATCTACTTTGTTTAATGACAAAACATATTGTTATATAAAATACCATGAACAAAAAATGCAGTTTTTATTAGGGAAGAAAATATTTTGTCGATTCATTTTTGTAATTGAAAATAAATAAGAACAATTTCAATCAGGATTGATACGAAGAATACGCTGACCTTAAAGAAGAGTATTAAAAATAAAATTAAATTTATAACAATAACATTTCTTAATTTTTGACAGTGTTTTGTTAGCGGCTGACCTTTCATCACAAATCTCAGTAATTTTAAATCAGAAAATACTTTTTTGTGCTAATTGAAAATGCCAATTTGGAGTATTTTTTTAAAACGTATGTTTATAACAATAACAATTCTAAATTTTTTACAATGTTTATTTACAGCTGACACTTTCATAACCAATCTCAGTAATTTCGAGCGAGAAAATATTTTTTTTCTACTTGTAAATGACAAATTCGAGTATATGTTTATAAGATCTGTTCATAACAGTAACAATTCTTAATTTTTGTCAATGTTTTGTTACTATAGATGACACCTTTGTAATAAATTGATTCAGTTTATACAAATTATTTTTTCCGTGTTAAAATAATTATTTTTCCGAAAACAACATTTTTTCTACTTTTGTTGTTTACATAGAATTTCGCAAAAACAAAAAATCGAAAATCGCCCTCGAGGGATCGTTGGGGAATTTATTCAGCTTCAATTAAAAGAAAAGAACGTCTAAATCGGATAAAAATTGTGACCTGTAGACTGATTTGTCCGCAAAAAATCCAATTCTGAACCACTTAAGTCACAGAAACGTTTCCGGATGAAATATTTTTTTTCAAAGGATTTTAGACGTCACGTATTTGACTGATTTGATAAACCAATTTTTTTGACAAAGTTTTGAGTATTTCAACTTTTAAAGGGTGACGCAGTTTATCCAAAAATAGTCGACACTATAAATTAATCCTAGACTAGAATTTAAACTAGTCTAGATAAGAAAAAGTAAAACCACACTATTCTACAGAATAAAGAAATTGGAGAATGGACTGAAATCTGAACAAGATTAGATTAAACAAGATCACTAGATTAATCTAGAACTAGAAACCTCGAGGGAAACCTAGAATAGAAGATACTTTTCCAAGATTTTTATAATCCAAATCTAAAATCTATGAGACCCTTGAATAAGGAACAAGCATAGGGAGTGCCGGCCCCAAATGCGACATGAACACGAGGGCAAAATGAGCGAGAGGAAATCAGAGAGACGAGTCGTGGTAGATAAAGGAGGAAGAAGAAAAAAGACAGAGTGCTAGCGATATCAGCGACGAGTGGGAGAAAGAACCATAGTGCAGAATGTAGATTTGGGAACGTGAAGAAAAGAGAGAGTTGATGATGAGGATGGAGAAGGACCTAGGAAAGAAAGAGAAGGAAATAGAAAGGAAGATAGAATGAATCGGATAAATATGAGAAAGAGAGACGGATGCTGTGAGCTGCAGAGCTTGCGCGGACAAAGGGAATCTGCGGCTCCAGTCGTCTTTATGCACACTCTATTCCACGTGCATGTATGGTTATTCGAGTTTATACTCGAGTATGCAGTGTGCGTACCACGCCGCTGCAGAAACCGCGATGTACAGTCAAGGGTGAAAGCTTCCAATCTTTCTCCCAACTCTATTTAGTACTCTTGGTCCCCCTTGAGTTTAGAATATTCCAACTCCCATTGGCCACTGCTGCAAATTCATTCTATACATTCGTAATCAACGAAACGTCCATTTCTTCCAGGGGCGATTTCTACGGTAGAGATAAAATTTGTCCAGCAGGTGAGGCTCGAATATTCAATCCTGATTGCTCTAGTTTTATGCAGATGGAAAAGCTCTTCTAGAAATAAAAATGTCTGGCATTAGAGACAAGAGTTAGCAAAACAGATCTATCATCTATCAAATAGTTCAATAAACTTATGCAATTTCGACGAGTGATTACTGGACAAAAAGGTCTTTATCAACATCTTCACACTTCCTTTTTCGTACCGTCTTTCGCTTCCTAGCTGGGGAAGAAACATTTTCGCGCCGACCTTATTACTCGCTTGTGCAAGACAGGGTAAAGAGGCCTCCTGTTACGGACAAGATGTGAATCCAGTCGCGCGGCCGAAGCAAAGAGGAAAGCAAAACTAGCGACCGGCTTTTCGACATGTGTTCGCCACGAATCGCCAAGTCTCTACATATGAGAAGAAGCTGTGTGTGTCGTGGCTGTTCGCTCGTGTCAAGGACAGCAAGGAACGAGTCGAAGGACTGTGTCAGTCGTCGGAACCAATTTTTTCCGGAAAGACTCGAGACCTTAGAGGTCGTGCTTAATGCTACTAAGAAAATACAAAAGAAACACAAATCATAAAACAAGATACATTCATCCTCACATTGGAATCAAACTTTTACAAATCAATTGCTTCCAATTGCTCCAAATAGATCTCAAGTTAAAAAGGTTTAGGTCTTTCTAGCCTCCAATCTTGATAGCCTTTAAATCAAAAGATTTGTTGGTTGAGTTCCATTGATACTATTCAGCTAAGATCCTTAGAACCTTGGATCTTAAAACTGAAAATTTTAAATTTAAACATCGAGTTAGGACTTGAGACAAGAGTCTTAGCTTAGCTTAAAAAGTTTTAGTTTTTAGGCTTAGGGGTTAAGACGATAGGTTCGAAAATTGTTCTCAGACACGATCTACTTGAAAACCCAGTCCACGTGGAATTTTTCTGCAGCTTAGCTTAGACTTTAGAGGCTATCGCTATGCATTCTATGGTTGGTCTCTGGAAGGAATCCTGAGAGCAAGATACGAGTGTGGAACACAACCACCATCGTGAAGAGCGCCAATCACGGCTTGAGTAGCATTGCGTGCCAGCACGTCGCGCCCGGCGGAGCGAAAGAAAAAAAATGGCAAAATGACGAAACTCAAACGATCCTCAAGCCGACTCGCATATTTTCGCACATGTGAGCATCAGGGTGGGCGAGACAAATATTCAATCCACAGTCCAAACTGCGGTGAATCTGAAAAAAACTTTCCAAATCTCAATAAGATTGTCAACTTTCAATACCAGTACAATCGTGGAACATATTTTTAAATAATATTTGTTTGTGACAAAGCAACATTTAAAGTTTGCGTTTTCATAGAGAAAATCAAGTGAGATGTTTTTTTGAATCTCAGATAAGAAAATAAATAGTTCAAAATTCTCTTGGGCAAAGATTGCAGTTCTTTAAAAAAAAAAAATACTATTTGAATAGAAAAATATACGATTCATCTCAATAAGAATACAAAAGAACCTTTTTTGATATTAAAAAAAATTATTCACTTCTATAGTGAGTAATACGCAAATTAAAATAATTTCATAGTGCAGAATATTGAATTTGATTAGAGACTAACATTTAAAATAAAAAGAGTAATTAATTTAATATTTATAATCAAATCCATCCTGTTTGAAAAATTGAATTCAGAAATAATTCACAAGCATTCTATTCTACTTTCCCAGCATTATTTAAAGTCGAGACTGAACAGAAAACAGAATTTAAATAAATTAACTGACAAAAAATTTCAATGAATTTTGTGTACAAAAAACAAGTCAAATTATTCTGTCAAAAAGTTTTCACTTGTCAGTACGAAACTGTCAACAATATTTTCTTTATTTTGTTTTCCTGATTTTCATCCAAATTTCCTGATAACTTTTAAATCAAACAATTCATAAACAAAACATTTTCATTGCATGGGCCTTGCAACATAACCTATACTTTTTTTTAAATAATAAATTTAAGAATTACTTACTGTTGCCAACTGAATGTTTATAGCAAGCATAGAATGTAATTTTTACAATTTTCATACAATGACACAGCTAACCTCTTGACTGATGAACAAACAGGTTCAATGAACATGACTCTCGAGTTCGATGTACATGTGAAGACTTGCAGAAAACCCTCTTAATATTAATGAGACGAAAATAAATCTCTTTAAGAAGGAAATTCACCGAAAAACACTGGGTGGGGTATTAACTATAATACTTGTAAATTATTTGTTAACTATTAAAAAACGTTGTTTGTTATTTTGGGGGGAGAAAAACCGCACGGCACTTTTTCTAAATAAATACGAACGAAAACACGAATTTGAACGAGTGGAGCCGATGCGCTTCATTCGGAAATCAGAATTGCTGCGCCTCCTGTTGAAAACGAGTGGTACTTCTTCGATTGTATACCCAGATGGTAATATAAATATCCGATGTTGGTAACCAACATTCTTTATTTATCATGGATGCAAATTTAATAAAATAATAAACGAATTTATTATTTCAGGTGCGCTTAATTATGATTTTCAGCAAATAAAAAGCTGTGCAGAAGAAATTAGTTGATAAGCGAATTTTTAAATTGAGAATCTAAAATTGTAGTATCCTTAAATATCAACAAGAGATAAAATTCAGTTTTCACATTTTAGAAATTAAAATCATTCAAAATCCATTTTTGGGACCTAATAAGGTTTACACACATTATTTTATTCCTTCTAACAAGTTGTGAACTTTTTAAAGTTTCTAAAATAACTTCTTTATCCATTAAGTAAGTTAATTATTTTTCAAATAATACTTTTAATTGCAAGTATTGCAATTTGTGAATTTTAAAATTTTAGTCTATATAAAAACAAAATCAATTTTATAACTTTGGTATTCCTGACAATATTTTTTAAAAGTTAGGTACGATTTAATAACAAAGTTTACTAATAAAAATATCCAAAGTTATGAAGGTGAGAACATTATTAAATTCCATAAATATTTCAGAAAGGACTCCGCACAAAACGTACAAAAAAAAGATCCTGGTGGATTTTACTGACATTAATTAATTTTTCAGTGCATAAAGTAGAAAAAATTTGCCAAAAGGGCTTGAATCGATTATGACTAGATTTTTTTTGTGCGGGGTCCTTTAAAAATACAAATTCTACAATTTATATATCTTGTTTGAAATAGAGTTTGAAATAGAGAAGTTATTTATCAGTATTTCTTTACAAAAAGACTTGGAATTTCTTGAAGAAGGTGTCCAGCGAAATCCAGATTTAAAATTTCCAAACTTTTCCCTGACTGTCCTTTATTTTCCCTAACTTTTTTCCTTCATAAGCGAGTTCATAAGTCTGCTTTTTCGTATAATAAAAAATGAGAGGTGTATATAATATAAAAAAATAAGGTTATACCAAAAAACATTATTCATGTTGAATCTATCTTCTATTAGCCCTCTGGTATTAAAATAGTTGTCCAGTTTTTTTTTTTCAATGAGAACAAAGTTCCCTGACTTTAAAAAAACTTAAATTTTATCCAGCCCAAGTTTTCAGAAGTTTTCATAATTACCATCCGATATGGAAGAAATGTGACTTAAAAAAACTTTCATGACATTTCCCTGATTTTTCTCTGACCGCTGGACAAGCTGCTTGAAAAAGACCATAAAACAATACCTGTTTTTTTAAATGATATTCTTAACTTTTTCCTTCAGAATCAAAGGATTCCATTGCAATTTTAAAAGTGCAATTATTTACTGTGTGACAAAAAAAAGCATGAAGCACCTGACTTCTGTGAAAAACGAAAATGGTTCTGAGCTTCTGAAATTACTAATTTTACAGTACTTTAAATAATATTTCATCTCTATTTGTCAAAAGTATTTTCAGTTACTGTTAAAGACTTCCACCATGAAAAAATCGACCTCGTTCGAACGTATTATTTATAAAATATGAACCCAATTCATCCGGAAAGCGATGCAAGCCTGTTAATTTGTGATATCCTTACCTGTAATTCTGCCTGTGAAACGTCGATTTCTCCTCTGTAGACGAATTCAATGATGAATTTGAGATCGTTGAAGCACACATCCTGGGGCATGATGATTGTGGGATGTTTGCAGGGATTGGAAAGTAACAGTTTTTGGAAGTAGGAACTGCAGGCTGAAAGTACCACCTATAAGAAAAGAAGTCGATTTTAATATTTTATTTTGTCATCAACACTCGACACATGTGAATGAAAAACAAAACAGTTAGGAAATTGCAATCTTCCTTCTCTCTTTTCTTGCCTACCTTGTGCGCCTTTAAGGATGCCTCGTTGCAAGCCAGGGTAACGTCGACGAAGGCTTCTGTCTGTAGTAGCTGGTGGAAGACAGAGGTCATATTCGACTGGTAGTTATTCCAGCGCAGGCAGTAATGCTGCCCGGCCATGCCTCCACTGAAAAAACAAATAAAAACATTTAGTATTTTTCAACTAATTGATTTATTAAATTACCTATTCTAAAATATCTTCCAGCTCTCTAACGAGAATTGAGAAAGTAGATGGTAGATGCCGAACTCAGAACAAAAAGCAAATCGATTTTTTAAAAAAATTACGCCACTTATTAATCGATTTTTTTAAAACTACACCACTTATTACGCACATGAAAAAAGATAGAAACAATTTGGTAGTTTGCTCAAAATATTCTTTTTCGCAAAGTTAAAATTTTCATTACTGTTTCTATTTTTAAAGTGTCAAATAAACATGGTACCGTTTTTAGTGAAGCTTTCATCAAATTAATTCAGGGATGCAAATTGAGAATTTGTTAATACACGTTGTTTGTATCGATTAATTTCTGCCTTATAAATAAATTGTGTTCTCCTTAAGATGAAAAATATTTTCGTAAAAATGCCTCTTTTCGTTGTGTACAAATTACTATATTTGTTTAAATATACAAAATTGGCCTTTATTTAAAATTTTTGTAGTTGAATTGAAGAATCTAATTATTGTAAAAGAGATTAGAGAACTTGTGAAGGGACATTTGTCTTTTGTTGACAAAGGCAAAAATATATTTATTTAGCAGTGGATAGATTCTCATTTGACAAAAAAACCTGATTCGTTTCATTTTCAGTACAGGAACTGTATAAGGAAAAAGAGGGTGAGTAATAAAAAAAATTATATTGCGCCTGCTCCTCGAAAAGACTGACTAGGTTCCTTTTTTACACTGCAGATCTCAATTTCATTCCGTTCACTTCTCTGCGTATTACCTTTCTTCAGAATATGAATAAAATTTCTATCCAATTTTTAAAATCTTAAGATGAAATTGGCAAGTTTATTTCATTGTCCAAGATGGAAAAAATCTTCGTTTTTTATTAGGCAATTATATCCGCAGAGAAGCTACTTCACCTTCTGCTAATTTTTTTTCTCTATTTTTGAATGAATTTAATTTGATTAAAAATATCACTTTTTTTCATTGTATCTATAAGATTGCAGGAATATCTTTAAAAGTTTGTACCAAAGTTCTGAAAAAAGAATTGAATTTGGATGTCTTTTTCAATTTAAATTTAATAATTTAATAATCTTTGTACTTTGTAAATCCATAAGTTGACAAACGTTCTTTTAAATCTACGAAAAATTTAGATAGACTCAAACTAAATTTCAAATGAATTTCTGTTAATAGGCCAACTCTTCTTTCCAGGTTCAGTAAACATTTTAAACAAAAAGAAACATCCTTTAGTTCAAGTAAATTTTGATTGGTTCAAATATTTTTCGTAGATGTAGATTTTTATATTGATTCAATGATATTTTGCTAAAATGAAGAGATCTATATTTCTGAACCTAGTATCGAATATTAAATTACCAATTGAAAAAAATAGAACCTAGTGGTAAACAAAAATGACGTAAGCGATTGACAGCAGTTAATAGAAACTGGATTCATTAAATTCAATAAAACCCCATTTAGCGAAGGTGCAAGGCACTTTATAAAAATTACTGAATATAAATCAGCTCCTAGAAATTCTTTTGAAGAAAGTATTCAATCAAAAAGGTTCATACATCTGATTAGATGTTTTCAAATCTCTAACCAGAACACAAATCCCCTTCCCCCTAGTGGTTTCTCTTTCCTCGAGAAGTTTTTTAAAATGTGTACTTACACCTTCGCAAAATCACTTATCGATAATAGCGCCATCGATGAGCTGCGAATAACACGTGGCAAGTACCTGTAGTGTACACCCCAATAGGGACCAGTCTCCATAAAAAGGTCCTTCTCACCGATATATCACCAGTGTATGAATGCGAAAAAGAGAGGACAAAATCGAGCAGACTCAAGGAGCACAGGGATACTAACGATAAGAAAAAAAACCTCAGAAAAGGGGAAAAAGAAAAGAAAACGCGGCGAGCACTAAAACCGAAGACACCAAAGATATGGAGGAGGAAAAAGAGAGAGAAAAAAAGGGAAGGAAGAGCGATGAAGGTGAGAGGCATGAAAGATCCACGTCTGAGGAGGAGTGGCTGGAGGAAGACTGATAATCCGAGATGAGCAACTGGGGAGAGGCACTTTTGCGACGTTTCCAAAGAAGATGTTCCCGATCCGTTAGCAAAACTAATGATGAATCTATTTGCACACTCCACGCAATATCGAAAACTCGAAAAACCGAGGGCTTTCTTCGCAGATTAAGTTTTTGGCAAGGTCCTGATCAAAGTTCGAGCGTTGGTCCGTCGACATTCACCTGTTCTGTGAATCGTGTTTTATCAGTCTCTATCTGTGTAACTCTTTATACGGCCCATTCTCCTTATCTATCCGTAGGCACACGGACTTTTATCAGCTGCTTAGACGGGAGACGATAACGAAAACTCTCTAAGCTCACCTCGTTTCTACCTCTTCTTCTCTCTCGGTTTCTTGATTATATTCTCTCTCTCTCTCTCTCTCTCTCTCTCTCTCTCTCTCTCTCATTCTGCATCCTTATCTCTTATCCTTTTAGAAGTTTCTTTATCTCTCTATTTTTTTTGCCTTTTTTTTTCTTCCGTCTGTTTTATTACCTCCCATGTTTAATCTTTGCATTCTTTCTCAGCTTCGTTTCTGGGGTTCGAGTTTCTTCTTCAGCACACTTTGTCCATCTTTGGGTATTCTGTCTTTCCTGTCTTAATTAAACAATTTCTTCTCTACTGGCATTTTATTCCTCCAACGTTTTTCCTGTTGGATAGAGTCAGCATGCTGCATTCACCTGCTCTCCTTGTGTGCCACTCACGCATGATATGTTCGATTCACACACCTGGGGGATTTACCAATCAGTCTGTAATCTTTACCAATCAGTCTGGAATCTTTACCAATCAGCCTGCAATCTTCCATTTTTGGCAGGTTCTTCTGAATGTACTGAAAAAGTTACAAAAAGTAAATAATTATCTGTCAGACAATACATTTTATTTTTAGAAACAAAAAATTCAGAAAGGACATCTATTAGCGGTTAAGGACAGATATACAGATTAATAGCTCTTAACTTTAACCCGTTCTAAAACTTTAAAATATGTACATCCCAAAATGTATTATAATTTTCAAATATATTTTACCCTTTTAGAATCCTGAAAAATCTTTTGAATTTTGCCGTAAACTTCTAAAATCTTCTAGACTCTTCCAGATGTTTTCTTTTCTAGATTATCAAAAAGTCTATAAAATTTTATAAAGAATATTCCTGAGGATTCTAGAAGATTCTGGAACATTCTAGCATTTTTGTAGAATTCTATTCATGTTAAATTTTTTTATATTGACCCGGACCCTAAAGCCAAAACAACATCCCAGTATTTTGTAGAATACATATTAAAGAATTTTAGGATATTCTTGAAGATCTTAAAAGATTATTATAAGAAAACCCAGAAGATTCTATAAAAGATTATGGAAGAATCCAGAAGATTGCAGAAGATTCTGGAACAATCTCCAATATTTTAGAGAATTTTTAGAGATTTCAGGTAAGTTTTAAAGATTCTAAAAGATTTGAGAAAATTTCGGGCGTATTTTGTGGATTTTAGAGAATTCTAAAAGATTCTGCAGAATTCTGGAAACCTCTAGAAGATTTTAGAAAAGTGTATATTATTGAAAAACAATTCTGAAAGATCAGCAGGTCTCTGAAATAGTCTGGAAGATTTTGAATCAGTCTGAAATTCTAGAGAATTCTAACAGATTCGAAAATTGGTTTGAATATTAGTTAAGATTTTAGAAAAATTTGGAGGATCTTGAAAGAATTTGGAGGATTCTGGAAGACTATAACTATGGGACAGTGTAGAATTTTCTGAAGAATTTTATCATATTTGAAATAAGCTTTAAAGATTTTGTTGAATTTTAAGAGATTCTGGGAGTCTTTTTTAGATTTTGGAGTATTCTAAAAAAAGTAACGAAATGTGAACAAAAATTACTCGCTGAAAGGCCTGCACCAATAGAAGTTTTTTAAGCTATCAAATTCCTTTTTCCATCTTAAATTAGTTCTAGATCTTAAACATCTCGGAAAAAGACTTGTATCATTAAATAAATAAACAGTCCAAGAAACTCATATGAAAGAAAGCTTTCTCTCATACTTAGGATATCAAATACCACTAGAGGTAAAATTTCATCTAATGCACCTGGCCTACTTTTAGAAACCGTAAAACTGAGACATTAAACTCCATAAAACTTCGCCAGAGTTCGAGACGTTGAAAATTTGCGATCTTTGATTTTGATATTATTTTCCCATGCAAGTGTGCCATTGAATATAAATGCATTTAGCCTCTATCTTTAATCACTTATGCTCATAAGTTACGTGAATCGCGTGGTATCTCACATAAATAGGTTACCTATGTGACTTTATGTTTGAAAGTCTGATAAAGCGAGATAATGAGAGCGAAATAATATTTTGTTGACTACTAAGGTGAAAAGAGCTTTTCTTTCTTTTTCTTCCATTTTTTGTTTTATGACACAGTGTCGAAAGTAATTAATGACCGGTTGTACTAATCTGACAGAGAATTTACGACAAATTTTATTGTCCATGACTATTTAATTGGCTGATTGCAACTTCAGCTTTACGTCCGCAATGTGAGTGAATAGACTTTAAAAGTCACGACTTGTTTCTCGAGTAATTTATAGATTTTGAATAATAAGTGGATTTTTAACAATAAATAGATTTTGAATATAATTTTTGAATTTAATTTTCCTTTTGAATAATAATAATTACGGGTCTAACAAGTGCATAGGAAAATTTCAGTCTACGAATTTAGAACGACAGATTAGAAATGTCTCCAAGTGTGTAAATCGATATCATCAAGAAATTGAAGAAAGCAAACAAAAGTGATTCTTTTCCAGATAAATAAGCTCCACTCGTCTTGTGATCGATTTTACCGCTACACTTAATCGAACCTGTCGATACGCTTTCTTGGCGATCAACAACGCCTGATCACTTAAATTTGCGAGTTCCGAAATGAGAACAATGACAACTGAAGTCAAGATTTTAAAGTCTTTCAAAGTAAATCGCTTTTATCATTTCCTCAAAAGCTGTTCTTCATTGTTAATATCTCTGCAGGCACTTTCAACTTCAAATCTTAAGAGATGAACTGCTTTGCAAATTCTAATCTCCGATATTTTCCCCTCAACAATCTGTGCCATCCTCTCCCCTTTTTTTTATAGTCTCTTCCTTCGATAGATTTTTTTCCTCTCAATATTATCGTCGCTGGAATGCTTTAAAATCTTGCTAGTCCTATATTTTCAATATTGGATGTTCCAAGTGTGAGAATCCTTGTATATGCATAAGTAAAACCAAGAGAATGAATGCATCGAAAGAGAACAGGGTCTTCCGCAATTTTTTAAATAACGATTTCTTAATGAAAGAAATCCATAGACTCGTAGAGGTTACGGTTATATATTGTATTAATGTCCATTCCATCCTTTCTTCCTTGGTTTACCCGATGCCTCAGAGGAGTCACGAGAAGGACGTTTTCTTCCATCTTTCTTTCTTTCTTTCTTTCTTTCTTTCAGAGTTTCAGAGCGTCCCTCGTTCTCTCAGTCTCTGTTCCGCCCTTCCACGATTCATCTCAATTTTTCTTTGGGTTTTTTCAATTCCTCCCTCTCCCTCCATCTCGTTTCTTTCACGATGAGTCGGTCTCCAAGCGAGTTCCCAGTTTGCGTCTTCCTTTATCTCACTTCGGCCGTATATTTCTTTTTCTCCATCTCTCGTTCTAGCAGTCTAGCTCACCCACCCTGCTCCCGCATTTTCCCTCTTTGTCTTCTTCATTTACTTTGCCGTTCCTTCTTTCCTTTTCTCTCCCTTAGTTCCATTTACTCGTACCTCGTCCTTCCCTCCCGCGTTACCGAAGACGCTATTTTCTCTTGGCCCCTTTTCTTCATGGTTCATGGTATCCCTGCACACCCTCCACCACCGGAGACTCCACGATCTTAGTTCTCTCTCCAGCTCCCTTCACCCTCTCATCACTCTTCCCTCCCTCATACTTCCTTCTTGCCCACGCCTTTTACGTTTTTCCGACGTTATCGACGTTCCTCGCTTGTCGAGGGTTTCTTTTCGTGGCTCGTCCTGAGCCAACCCTGGGGCTTCTAGAATCTAGATTCTAGGGGCTGCAGCGGAAGCTAAGACTTCCAACGCTTTTGCAAATCAAGCCCAGGAGAAAATATGAGGAAGCCTCTTCGAAATATTCCACAGAGCATTTTTTAGAAACTGTTCATTTCCTTCAAAAAGAAAAAAGACGATTATGCACGGGCAAGTAGGACGTTTTGAAATACTAAATCCCTTTCATGTGGTAAGAAAGATTTTCTGAATTAAAAAAAGAAGATTTGTTGAGGAAATGTTTAGAAATGCTGTCATATTGTATGGAAGAAATGCCTCTTTTGGACGTTTTCCAAGTGTTGTTTCGGATTTAAATAAGTACTAGATCATTTCGCGCATTACGCGCGCTAATTATTTCCTCTCTGATGCATGGTCTTTTAATTTTGACATTTAATAATTCTAAATCTTTAAAATTGAAAAATAACATTAAAATTTTTTAAATTTGGATGTGAGTGAACTATGAAGCAATGGCATTACTAAAAAGCGATATTTAATAATTTAGAAATAACTAAACATTTTTAAACTGAAAAACTTCGAAAATTTGAGACTCGATTATGCTCCTTAATTCGTAATTCCAAGTCTTTAGAATTGAAGCTATTCAAACTAAAGAATTTAAATATGAACATGGCTTTTAAGGATGTTTTTCCCTTACAGACAAACTGAAAATTAATCAATGTTTATGTTGAATTATAAAATCAACAAAAAAGAGCTTTTTGATAATTCTAATGAATTTTAAAAGGGAAACTGAAGCGTTTTACATAAAATAAATATTTTGAGTTATAATTGTTTATTTAAAAGTAGTTATTTAAATATTTGTGTTTTTTCCTTCGTCTTAGACAAAAATCGTAATTTTCATTTAACTTCAATTCTCAACGGCTCATTTTGTTCCTTGAAAGATGGTTTACAGTTCTATTTGGTACGTTTTTATTAAAACTTGTAATTTAATTTGCAAGATCATTAACTATAAAACTAAATAAAATAATTTTAATAAAAACGTACCAAATATAACTGCAAAGGATTTTTAAGGAATAAAATTACGACTTTCCTCCAAGACGGAAGGAAAAAACACAAATATCCTAATAAATATTTTTAAGTAAACAATTATGACCCAAACTCTATTTTTCTCTAAATTACCCTTAGATTTCATTTTCAAAATTCGATAAAAATAACTCTGGGTTCATTTTCCTCGATATTAAAAATCAACATAAAGATTTGATTAATTTGGAAGTTAACTGTACATTTTTAAATACTGTTTTCTCAAAATGGAAGCTTTTAAAGTCTAACTAATGTATTTTTAAGTCAGGAAGATCTCCAATTTATAGTTTCTTTTTAAATTCGACTTCCCTTAATTTTTCTCTCTTCTGAATTATTTTCGAAACAGAAATTTTCTTAACTT